>VTFQ01000013.1:18323283-18408283 GCA_036281575.1 Ancherythroculter nigrocauda | reverse complement strand
GGTAGGAAATATTTATGGCCAATAAATGTGCTTAATTCACTCAACAAACATCCTTTATAAATAATTTTTTATTAAAAAAAAAAAAATAAAACTTAAAATTAACTTGTCATTATATATATATATATATATATATATATATAGATATATATATATATATATATATATATATATATATATATATATATATATATATATATATAGATATATATATATATATAGATATATATATGTAAGGTAGTACAACTAGATCTCTTTTATTGAATCTCAAAGGTTTTAATAATATTTTGCTACATATAAAGGTATTTTAAAGATTCTGAAGTGTTAAAAGGTAATTTGGTTTAACCGTCCAAAGGCCAATACAGCCATTTCATTTGTGATTAAAATATCTTAATGTAATAAATGTATATATTTTTTATTCTGGCATGATTTTATAACATCATATAGCAACAAAATGGGATTAAAATTATGTAGAAGTCGTTGCTTTGTTATGAGAATGAATGTCCGGAAAAATGAATTTCATTGATGTCATTTGGAGTAACCAATATAAAGGGACCATTTTAGATCAAGTCATGTGGTCAATATCATGTGACAGGTTGTGACATTATTCAGACACCTGCAAAGGACCACATGATCATGAAGCAAAGTAACTAACTCTCTCTTAACTATTTGAATTCATGTTTTCACTTGTTCATATGCATGTCTCGAAACATCAGGTCATTCGGTACAACCGCTATAAAACATGGAAAATGTTGTAATATTTTAAAAACTTGTACTAAATATAACATCTTTGATTGTCCTTTTGTTAGCTAGCTAGATATCAGCCTGTTAGCACTGTTTGAAGATATCGTCATTCGCTATAACCGAAATTTGGTTAAACCAAATGACTTTTTTGGTGACAAATTTTGTCCATCTAGTAAAAAAAAAAATGACAAAGCAGTGTTAATTGATTATAAAAACCACATAATCTCATTGTTAACACTTAATAAAACTTCAACATTAATTATATCTCCATTTTGTTTTGTTTTTTTACACTTTTAAAAACCTTATTTGTCATTGACCCAAATATATTCACAATTATAAAACTAAGATTTGTCAGATCACTTCTGATATCCCCAAAACTATAGGGGAGTGCTCTTTGACCCAGAGATTCAGTTTCCCCCCTCTCGTCTCTCAGAGAGTATGAGGTTCTTCTCTTTATCTCATAAAAATCAAGGGAATGAAGACGAGTGTCTCTTTCTGAACTACACACTGAGCAAAGAGACAAAAACATGGTGAAAACCTGCGTGCTTGAACTCTTTCAGCGTGTGTGTGTAAATGCGTTTTCATCTCACACACAGATACCCCAGCACACATCGTCTAATAGCTGGGGAATGCTATATACTCAAAGAATCTGTGGTTTTGTGTGGGCCACTGGTTGAGCCCACTCTGCCGAGAGCGGGGGTCATTGACCACTACACTCAAGGGCCCTCTAGCGCACAATGGCGCGTCCCGGGACAAAGTGAGCACTTGAGAAGAGAGAAAGAGAGATGGAGGAAGAGAAAGGAGAGGGACAGCGAGAGGTGCAGGTGTCTAAAGTGAAGAATTGAAAGGACCAAAGAGCTGAAACTCTCATTATTCGTTTACCAATAAGCCCTCTCTCTCAAAGAGGGGCGACGAGGTGAAAAAAATGCATAATTTGCCACAAGATTTCATTCATTGAACGTTTGAGGGGGTGAAAGGCTTGAAATGAAGAGGAAAATTACTCACCATGAACACACACATTCACACACACAAAAAAACATGATGCACACAAACACTGGAGCTGCTCCCAGAGTGGCCTATCTGGTCCCGTTCCACACATTTAAAACGCTGAAAAATGGCTTTTTTGGGCCACACTTGTAGAGAGCTAGTATGTGTTCTTGCATTCAAACTGTCTACACCTGAAGCACATTACACAAATTTTGATAAAATAGTCGAAAATTAGCTAGTCAGCTGTTGGATGATTGGTCAACTAGACCCAAATCACTACTCCACTCCAGCCTCTTAAAGTCCCCCTGTGGTGAAAATCAAGTTTCAAATGTTGTTTATATGTCTATGTGGTGTTTTTAATATGCTTTAAGACAAACCATGTGCAAATTCATAAGTCAACACCATTGCTGAGTATTTTCTCTTTAAAAATACAGTGATCTAAAAACACGGTTTGAAATCGCTTGTGTTTCTTACGTCACAAACTACCTTGTAACCAATCATGTCAACATGCTGGCGAGCTTTAGCATATCATTAACTATTACCGCTCTGAAGCAAGGGAGTTGTGCAACATTAGCAACACATTATTAAAGGTGCCATCGAACGTTTTTTTTACAAGATGTAATATAAGTCTAAGGTGTCCCCTGAATGTGTCTGTGAAGTTTCAGCTCAAAATACCCCATAGATTTTTTTTAATTAATTTTTTTAACTGCCTATTTTGGGGCATCATTAACTATGCACTGATTCAGGCTGCTGCCCCTTTAAATGCTCGTGCTCTCCGCCCACCGAGCTTGCGCTTGCCTTGAACAGCATAAACAAAGTTCACACAGCTAATATAACCCTCAAAATGGATCTTTACAAAGTGTTCGTCATGCATGCTGCATGCATACATCGGATTATGTGAGTATTGTATTTATTTGGATGTTTACATTTGATTCTGAATGAATTTGAGGCTATTCTACCGTGGCTAACGTAGCTAATGCTACACTGTTGGAGAGATTTATAAAGAATGAAGTTGTGTTTATGAATTATACAGACTGCAAGTGTTTAATAATGAAAATAGCGACGGCTCTTGTCTCCATGAATACAGTAAGAAACAATGGTAACTTTAACCACATTTAACAGTACATTAGCAACATGCTAACGAAACATTTAGAAAGACAATTTACAAATATCACTAAAAATATCATGATATCATGGATCATGTCAGTTATTATTGCTCCATCTGCCATTTTTCGCTGTTGTCCTTGCTTGCTTACCTAGTCTGTTGATTCAGCTGTGCACAGATCCAGACATTAATACTGGCTGCCCTTGTCTAAGGCCTTGAACATGGGCTGGCATATGCAAATATTGGGGGCGTACATATTAATGATCCCGACTGTTACGTAACAGTCGGTGTTATGTTGAGATTTGCCTGTTCTTCGGAGGTCTTTTAAACAAATGAGATTTACATAAGGAGGAGGAAACAATGGTGTTTGAGCCTCACTGTATGTCATTTCCATGTACTGAACTCTTGTTATTCAACTATGCCAAGATAAATTCAATTTTTAATTCTAGGGCATCTTTAAAAGTTTGATAACGTAGTCAAGCAAAAGGCTAATCATATTAATTATGGTTATGTGTCCAGCATTATAAAGAGCAATAGCACTGTGTGGCGTTTACCTCAGTAAGTTGACCGAGTGGATCTCTGAGCTTGTGCGAGTGAGTGGAGGCGGGGCTAATTAGCATATTCATAGATCCACATATACTAAATGAAGCAAGGTGTAGGTTACATTAAAGCTATTTTAAAGGGTTAGTTCACTCAAAAATGAAAATTCTCTCATTTATTACTCACCCTCATGCCGTTTTACACCCGTAAGATCTTCGTTGATCTTCGGAACACAAATTAAGATATTTTTGTTGAAATCCGATGGCTCCGTGAGGCCTGCATAGGGAGCAATGACATTTCCTCTCTCAAGATCCATTAATGTACTAAAAACATATTTAAATCAGTTCATGTGAGTACAGTGGCTCAATATTAATATTATAAAGCAATGAGAATATTTTTGGTGCGCCAAGAAACCCCAAAATAACGACTTATATAGTGATGGCCGATTTCAAAACACTGCTTCAGGAAGATTCGGAGCATAATGAACGACGGATTTCAACAAAAATATCTCAATTTGCGTTCCGAAGATTAACGAAAGTCTTACGGGTGTGGAACGACATAAGTGCGAGTAATTAATGACAGAATTTTAATTTTTGGGTGAACTAACCCTTTAAGGCATGAAGACATTTTTTTTTTTTTTTTCACAAGAAAAAAAGTTTAAATATGTCATTTTGGTGATCAAAGATGAGTTTTAAGGGATAACATTATTGACTACAGGGGGACTTTAAACCTGCTTGTCTTGAACAACAAACAGTAGATGTGCCCCAAAAGATACACATTTAGTTGATTGTACCTTGTTTCTATTTTTTTGTATGGTAAAGTCACTTTAGCCATATATCTTTCCTCTTCCATCTGAAATAAAATGATTTTATTTCCATTTGTATGTAATTTTAATATATATTTAAATAATAAATAAGTTAAACAATCAGTTTATCATAATCAACGTGTTGGATGCAGGAAAAATAAAGCAATAAAGATTTGAGCGACTTTGATAAGGGCCAAATTGTTATGGTGAGGCTCCTGGGTCAGAGTATCTATGAAACACCAAAGCTTGTGTGTTGTTCCTGGTCAGCAGTGGTGAGAATTTTCCAAAAGTGTCCGAGGAAAGACAAACCACAAACCAGTGCCCAAAGCCTATCGATTGCCAAGGGCAATGAAGGCTATCCTGTCAGGGATCTACTGTGGCACAACTCACACAACATTCTAATGATGGTTATGGGAGGAATGTGTCACAACACACAGTGTATCGCACTCTGCTGCGTATGGGGCTGCGTCGCTTCAGGCCAATCAGAGTGCCTATGATGACCCCTGTCCACTGTCGAAAGCACCTACAAATGGGCACGTAAGCGTCGGATCTGGACCTTGGAGCAGTGGAAGAAGGTCGCCTAGTCCGTCTGTTTTCTTTTACATCATGTTCCGGCCGTGCACATGTGCGCCGTTTACATGGGGAAGTGATGCACCAGGATGCACTGTGGGATGACGACAAGCCGGTGGAGGGACAGTGATGCTCTCAATGTTCTGCTGGAAAACCCTGGGTCTGGCCGGTGGACGTAAATTTGACATGTGCCACCTACCAAAGCATCACTGCAGACCAGGTAAATTCCGGTAAACTGGTGTTCCCTGGTGGAAGTGGCCTCTTTGAGCAGGATAATGCACCCTGACACACTGCACACATTGTTCAGGAATGATTTGAGGAACATGATGAAGAGCTGAACCTGTTTTCCTGGCCTCCAAATTGCTCAGATCTCAAACCAATTGAACATCTGTGGGATGTTCTGGACCAAACAAATTTGCTCCATGGCAGCTCCACCTAGTAACCTACAGGACTTGAAGGATCTGCTTCTAACATCTTGGTACCAGATACCACATGACACCTTCAGGGCTCTTGTAGAGTCCATGCCTCTGCAGGTCGGTGCTGTTTTGGCAGCACACGGAGGATCAACAGCATATTAGGCAGGTGGTCACAATGTTTTGGCTCATATATATATATATATATATATATATATATATATATATATATAAACAGTCAGTTTATGATGTCACAAAGATGCTGAATAACTTTAGATGTTCAAATACGCTCTGAAAACTAGACCTGCGACTCAAACAAAGATCGCGATGCACCGTGTTTGTTTGTAGGCAGGTTATGTAGCAACATAGTCAGTTACATCATCACTGAATGAGAGATTTCAAACCAAAACAGCATGTCAGTCAATTTAAATTCATCATGCACTGAGACTTGACATGCACACAGATATTATCACATCTGACGCCTACACACATGTGCATGCAGATATCATCTTCTAGAATCATCCTCTGGCCAAATACACGTGGGGGCCAGGAAATGGCTTTTGCCCCCTGACCCCGTGACCTTAGCTCTGAGGTCAGGCCACATTTGTAGTAATTGCACTCTATCATATTTCTGGCCTGGAAAAAAGCGGCCATGTAAACAAACCTCGGTGGACATGTGTCATCCATCCATCCGCTGGATAAGATCGCGGATCCGCAGAAGACAAACACAGGAGGATCGCAAATCAGGGCTCAGGGCGCACACGCAACCATAAATTTAACCCAGGAGCCCTTTTTAGCCAGCAAGCCTCTCTTTAAAACAGCATCAAAATCTGCCAGTGAGAACGTCCTAAAATATGCAGTTCACACACACACACACACACACACACAGTCTCCTGCAGTAAATGCTTTCCACAGACCAGCAGCATCCTCCACCCACTGAGCACAGACCACTGACAGCAGACTGGAATAGAGTCACTGACAGACATATGAACATATATACTGTAAATACTGTAAATATGGCTTAGTAACAAGACAGAATGAGAGAGAAAGACAAAGGAGAGAGAGGCCATGGCCCTCTACTGGAGCATTTCTGTCCTCACACAAAGTAAATTATGAAATTAATACATTAGTGATTAAAGGGTTTGTTCACCCAAAAATGAAAATTCTGTCATTAATGACTCACCTTCATGTCGTTCCACACCCGTAAGACCTTCGTTCATCTTCAGAACACAAATTAAGATATTTTTGATGAAATCTGATGGCTCAGTGAGGCCTGCATTGACAACAATAACACTCCCTTTTTCAATGCCCAGAAAGCTACTAAAGACGTATTTTAAACAGTTCATGTGACTACAGTGGTTCAACCTTAATGTTATGAAGCGACGAGAATACTTTTTGTGCACCAAAAAAGAACCAAAATAACAACTTTATTCAACAATATCTAGTGAAGCTTTTAAGCTTTACGAATCTTTTGTTTCGAATCAGTGGTTCGGAGCCTGTATCAAACTGCCAAAGTCACATGAACCATTGAAATTTCGAAACATTTCGTTATGACGTAACAAAGCCTCGTTTACTGAAATCATGTGACTTTGGCAATTTGATACAGGCTCCGAACCACTGATTCGAAACAAAAGATTCATAAAGCTTTGAAGCTTCACTAGATATTGTGAATAAAGTCATTATTTAGTTTTTTTTGGCACACAAAAAGTTTTCTCGTCGCTTTATAACATTAAGGTTGAACCACTATAGTCACATGAACTGTTTTAAATATGTTTTTAGTAGCTTTCTGGGCATTGAAAAAGGGAGTGTTATTGTTGTCAATGCAGGCCTCACTGAGCCATCAGATTTTATCAAAAATATCTTCATTTGTGTTCTGAAGATGAATGAAGGTCTTACGGGTGTAGAACAACATGAGGGTGAGTAATAAATGACATTATTTTCATTTTTGGGTGAACTAACCCTTTAAAGATAGCTAACATAGCTCAATGGTTAAGTGTGTTCCTCATTAAGCTATGCTAGCTATCTTTAAGTCAGGATGAAATTAATGCATTAATGAGATGCGTAGATGAACAGATATGAATGCAACAATTACTTCTCATTTTTGTGTAAAAATTAAGTGCTTGTAAGTTTCTTTGCAAAGCAAGAAAGCAATTGTTTGATGACATGAAATCTAAAGTAGTGATCTGCAGTGTGACGTGCTTAATTTAGTAAATTTGAAAAAAGCACATTTTAAGAGACATTTTTAATTTCATTATTTTTTATCGGACCCATTTGAATGCTGTATTTTAAAGTGATATAGAGGAGATTATGAGGGAAAACGGTTAGATATTAGAAGGAAACGGAGGTTTTACTGGCTCTGGCCGAGCTGTGGTAAAAACTAAACGCTATTGGCTATTTTAAAAAAGGGGCGGAGCTGTTCGATATGTCCCGCCCTGTCTTCCTGTTTCAGTTGAAATTACGTCAACACACTGAATAATGCTGCGCATTCCAAGACACTTCAGCAGGCATTTAAATGTGATTAAAATAATGAAAAACAGCAACAACATCTCAAATATTCAATATATAACAGGCAAAATTCTTTTAAATGTTAATCTAAAATATTGATTTTGGGAGTAATAAAAGTTCAAGGACACATCATGCAACTATAAAATATGAAATTGCCCATTTTGTGGTGACCAACATCACAATTACAGCTTCCAAACTCATAAATAGGAACTTCCTATGATAACTTAATATCTAAAATATCTATCCATCTGTCTAAACTGATATCAGGATCACTCATACGATCAATATAGCTGTTGAAAAAGCAGAAGAAAAATAAAATGCAGTCTCTCTGTGAAGTAAAACTCAGGCCTAGATGAAATCAGCTGATGTTTGTCCTGTTTTCTGCACTGATTTTTAAGTAAAATCTGTAAAAAGGTTTTAAATGTTGCAAATATGTCAGACAGCCTTCTGCTTCCCTTCCCTGCTTCCACTTATCTGTGCGACTTTTGTCTTGCATCTTCGTCCTTTCTTTTAACTTTCACTTTTTTCCTCTCACTTTCACTTTTTATATCTTTCTATTCATTTTACCGCCCTTTCTCATTTGTTGAGGCGTATTCTCTCTCTCCATCTCTTTGGTTCGCTCTGTCCCTCCTGCATTGCTAAATTTGGGTTATTTTCCTTTTGTTTTCATATCTCTCTCCCGCTCTTTGTGAATTAGGCAGTAAATATTGACACAGACACACGGCGTCCGCTCGGCCAAATCAGTTGGAATTACCACATTAAACCAGGCGAGAGCGCGAGGCAGACGGAGAAAGAAATCACGCTATCCTCCTGGATTTGTCCAAATTCAGCTGATGCAAAACAAGGAATTAATTTGGACTTGGGAGCGGCCTAACGCGGGCCTGCCGGGACCACGTCCGCACTTGACAAAGATGAATGGCACCATTCCAACTGAATAGTAATTTCACTTTTTGTTTGCGCGTATGTGTGTGCGCGCAGTCGAGAATACGCGGGTTGCTCGATGTGCTACAGACACAAAAGCAAAGTCAGCCAATCCCGCAGAGGCTCCTACCTGTCCGTCACATACCCAGGCATTGTTTACTAATCATCTGATGTTGATTGGTTTGAGAGCAGGGCTTGGGGGCGGAGTCAGGACAGAGGGGAAGGTTAAGTCTTAACCTTGGGGAGATTTGCTATCTATTCACCAGCAGGATTCGTGTCCTCTAAAGCAAAAGAGAGATAGGGAGAACGGAGAGAAACTTTTTTTTTTCAATCCGCTCGAGGGGTGTGTGGAGTGACACAAAACGTGTCACATTCAGAGAGTGAATCCACTGGAAGAAATTCAGACGAACACCCAAAGGCATAATCTTCGGCCCCGGCCGATAGAAATGGTAATTGTGGGTGAGGATGGTTTTTTGAAGGCTGAGCCGTGTGTGGACAGAATGTCCATTTAGAGTAAAAGAACCCAACCAAACAGGCCCTTCTCCACTCTTTTGTTCCCCTCAACAGGCCTTCACATGTTTACGGAAAAAGAACCTTCAAATCCACTCAGCGTCCACAACACAATGTGCCACCTAACCCTGGCTCACGGATGAGAGGACAGGAGACGAGAAAAGAGAGGGGAAACGAGAAGAAAGAAGATTCTTATTTTTCTTGTCAGGCTTCCTGGTGTTTTGGCTGGTTTATCTTAGAACGGTGTTTTTTACTGGTTTGGCTTCAGGACACACCATAAAAGTCCTTAAAGTTATCATGAACAAAACACAGCAGGCAAAATTTGTAAATGTAAATTCAGATACCAGTCTAATCAAACAGTGAGAAATTATAAAATTTTACATTTTACATTACAAAAAAATTCTGGGTTAAAAATAACCCAAGTTGGGTTAAAAATGGACAAAGCCAGCAGATGGGTTAAATGTTTGACCCAACCTGCTGGGTAGTTTTATTTAACTCATCTATTGTTTAAAAAATACTATATTACGCACTTAAAATAAACCCAAAATCGGTTGGAAATTAATATTTATTAATATATTAAATAATAAACATTTATTAAATTGCTTATTAAAGGTGCAATATGTAATATTTTCTGTCCGCTAGAGGTCGCTAGAGGCCATAATCAAAACAAAGGCGTAGTTTGATGACGCCAAGTTTGAGTGCGGCATCTTGGGACATGTGGTCTTCACCTCAACGTATGGTCGAATAGAATTGGGATTGGACTCGGGAAGAAATCATGTTCATGGATGTGATTATTAACGTTACTGTAGTATGAAGCAGAGCAGGACTGAGTGTTGTGGGAGCTGAACGAGGAGCTGGAGCGATTGATCAACACACGCCTCACGAGCAGAGGAACTTTTATTATGTCACAGTCGCCGGCGCCGCTTCCACTATTCCAGTCATGAGTATGAGGTAACGCAGCTCTGTTTATCATATTAGATACATTTGAGTGTGTTGAAAATATTATAACGTTACTCTGTGCGTTCACTCGGCGGCTGCGATGAGACACTTGTTGCACACTGCAGTAAGATAGATCGATTTTAGAATATCATGTTAAATGCCGAATGGCTTGTGTTGAGAAATGGCATGCAATTCATTTTAAAACGTATTTTTTGATGGAGAAAATTCTGTATTACTGTTACTAAAAATAAAGCTGCATCTGATTATGCTATGTTAGCTACTTCACAAAATAGTGTTTTTCTCTGAGGCATGGTAAAGCATGGTACTCGCAAAAAATCAAGAAAATTAGATTTAAACAATAAGACTAAACGTGTTGAGCTATATAACAACAATTAGTTTTCTGTCTATAAATATATCAAAACAGTTGTTCCCTTGTCTATTAAAACATGTAAATATTAAAGCGTCTTTGGTGTTTCCATGGTTTCTACAAAATAAAACCGGAAATGGAGGGTAACGCAGGTATGACGCAATTGACTCCTCACACATCCCGGAGCCTTGGTTAAAATTGCAATTTTCTCACGATTTACAAATAGTTGGAAACATTTGGGAAATTGTAAGTACTCAAGTGAACAAAATATAAAACACTGGCCTAGTGGTTTTTGGATATTTTACTGCAAAAATCTTACATATTGCACCTTTAATAAATATTCACCTATTGATTATTATTGTAGCTACTAGCAATTATGTGCCTGATTTTTCATTTCCAACCCATTTAAGGTTAATTTTAAGGCAGCCATATAGTATTTTTTAAACAATAGATGAGTTAAATAAACTGCCTAGCAGGTTGGTCATTTAACTCATCTGCTGGGTTTGTCCATTTTTTACCCAACTTTTTGACCCCGCATTTGTTTAGAGTGTATTTTTATTAATATCAACATATATATATATATATATATATATGGAAAACTGGCCTTGGTAGAATTTGATGAATAAATGTTTGAGGTCATTTCTAGATCTGATTTTTTTTTTTTTTTTTTTAAATAATTGCACACTTATTTTTGGCAAATCCAAGCACATTTTACATTTAAATACATTATTAAGATCTCTTCTGTAAATTTACAGGAGAAAATGTGAGATTACTGCCTTTTTCTCAAGAGACTCTTCATTTACTCTTTGGTGTCTAGGAGAAACAACTGAGTTATTAAATAGATCTAATTTGTCAAATTTGTTTCCTACAGGCTTGCTCTTTTCCTTCCTTAAGACTTTTCCTGCCATCCCTATAGACTCTATAACACACATGACCTAGTTCAAATACACACACACACACACACACACGTCACAGAACAGTCCAAATGGACCGATGAGTTCTCCAGCACAGCATGATTACATCATTTAAATTGAATCCCCAACACACACACACACACACACACACACTTACCCTGAACCACTCGACACCCTGACACAGCCCAAAAGAGCCAGGCCATGTACTGACCCATGGGGGTTAAAGGTTAAAGTTGACAGCCACTGAGAAGATGGACATCTCATTTATAGTTAGTGACTCAGTATATGGTAAAAAAACAGACAAACAAGTACTGTATGTACAAATGAGAACATGCAAACACACTTAGATGCCTCGAGCAATGGTAGGCGCGTGCACGCGCACACACACACACACGCACACACTCAGATGGGTCCTGCTGCTTAACCCTGCCGGTTCGTTCGTCGGCTCACTCTAAGAACGTGCAGCACTTAAACTTTCCCCTTTTCAAACAGCCCGAGACAAAAAGCGTGAGACACCAGCAGGCAGCCCGGGAGCACACAGACGGCTGAACAGGAACAAGAGGCACATCCACAAAAAAGAAAAAAAAAAAACACCCCCCAACACACACACAAACACATGTCTATACACAATGTGCCCCCCTCTAGTAAAGTCTACTCCTGCACCCTGCAGATTGACTGCACACAGATCACTCAGAAAGATCTGATACATGAGACAGCACTCTATTTGACCATAAAAAAAAGAATGAACAAGAAAGAAAACTATTAACATAAAACAAAAATGATAGATAGACCTACAGAGAGAT
The DNA here is from genome assembly GCA_036281575.1 of Ancherythroculter nigrocauda. Classification (NCBI taxonomy): domain Eukaryota; kingdom Metazoa; phylum Chordata; class Actinopteri; order Cypriniformes; family Xenocyprididae; genus Ancherythroculter; species Ancherythroculter nigrocauda. Next base: position 18,396,163 of record VTFQ01000013.1, on the reverse strand, counting down.
AGAATAAAAGACAGATATAAATAAAGATACAATACAAGATGGAAAAGAATGATAGCATGATAACATGATAGATAGAAGAATGATACATAGATGAAATGAAAGACAGAACAAAAGATAGAATATTAGCTATAGATTTATGGAAAGATAGAACCCAGGATAGAACATTAGATAGATATAACTCAAGATAGAATGATGGATAGATAGAATGCAAGATAGAACATTAGACAGAAGACAAGACAGATCGATGGATGGATAGAACGATGAATAGAATGCAAGATAGAAAGATGGATAGACAGAACAGAATAATAAATTGCATAATGGATAGAGAGAACGAAAGACAAAATGATGGATAGATAGAATATATGATGAGAATGAAGAATAAAAGATAGAATGAAAGATATGATGGGCAGATAGAACAAGAGATACAAAGAAAGACAATACAAGAAAGAATGATAGACAGACAGAAGGGAAGATAGAATGATGGATAGATAAAATGATGGCTGGATATATAGAATGATATATATATATATAACAATAGATACAACGATAGATAGATAGAACGATAAAATTATAGATAGACAGATAGATAGATAGAACAATAGATAGAATGGTAAAACGATAGAATGATCGATAGAATGATAGAAAGAACAACAGAACGATAGATAGAATGATAAAATGATAGTTAGACCGATAGATAGATAGAATGGTAAAACGATAGAATGATCGATAGAATGATAGAAAGAACAACAGAACGATAGATAGATAGATAGAATGATAGATAGAACGATAGATAGATAGATAGAACGATAGATAGATAGAACGATAAAACGATAGATAGATAGAACGATAGAACGATAGATAAAACGATAGATAGATAGATAGATAGATAGATAGATAGATAGATAGATAGATAGATAGATAGATAGATAGATAGATAGATAGATAGATAGATAGATAGATAGATAGATAGATAGATAGAATGGTAAAACAATAGAATGATCGATAGAATGATAGAAAGAACAGAACTATAGATAGATAGAACAATAGATAGAACGATGATAGATAGATATAAAATGATAGATCGCACAATAGATAGAATGATAAAATGATAGATAGAATGATCAATAGAACGACAGAACGATAAAACGATAGACTGAATGATAAAACGATAGAAAGATAGCACGATCAATATACAGAACGATAGATAGACAGATAGAATGATCGATAGAATGAGAGAAAGAACAACAGAACGATAGATAGATAGATAGAATGGTAAAACGATAGAATGATAGAATGATAGATAGATAGATAGATAGATAGATAGATAGATAGAATGGTAAAACGATAGAATGATCGATAGAATGATCAATAGAATGATCGATAGAATGAGAGAAAGAACAGAACGATAGATAGAATGATAGATAGAACGATAGATAGATAGATAGATAGATAGATAGATAGATAGATAGATAGATAGATAGATAGATAGATAGATAGAATGGTCAAACGATAGAATGGTAAAACGATAGAATGATAGAAAGAACAACAGAACGATAGATAGATAGATAGATAGATAGATAGATAGATAGAATGGTAAAACGATAGAATGATTGATAGAATGATCAATAGAATGATCGATAGAATGAGAGAAAGAACAGAACGATAGATAGAATGATAGATAGAACGATAGATAGATAGATAGAACGATAGATAGATAGATAGAATGGTAAAACGATAGAATGATCAATAGAATGATAGAAAGAACAGAACTATAGATAGATCGAACAATAGATAGAACGATAGAATGATGATAGATATAAAATGATAGATCGCACAATAGATAGAATGATAAAATGATAGATAGAAATATAGAATGATAAAATGATAGATAGAATGATCGATAGAACGACATAACGATAAAACGAAAGATTGAATGATAAAACGATAGAAAGATAGCACGATCAATATATAGAATGATAGATAGACAGATAGAATGATAGATAGATAGAACGATAGATAGAACAGAAATAGAATGATGGATACAACAATGGGTAGATAGAACGAAACATGCAAAGAAAGACCGCAAGATAGAGTGATGGCAGAACTAAGAAACTTTGGCCAGAACTTTGACAGAGGGGCCAAATGATGGATTGACAGTGGGAGATTAAGAGGAAAGAAAGAATGAGTGAAAGAAAGACAGATAGACGGACAGGGAGAAAAGGAAGGGGTGTGGGAGGGTGTGCTGCAGCTGTCCTCTGTCCTCCAAGCCCCAGGTTTCTGTCGTTTGCTGAAAAACACGGTTCATTACATTCCCTCTCTCCATTCCCTCTTTCCTTTCAGTGGAGATAAGCTTCTTAGAGAAGAGGCAGCGGGCGGAGCCGGCCTTTGAGTGACAGCAGGAAGAGACCGGCATTCAGCGCACAATAGCGCTTTAGCAGGGGCTAATCTAAGAGGCGTAGAATGACCTCCACTCACTCTCTCATCTACTAGCCTTTCCCACAGAGAGAGAGAGAGAGATGGCAGGACAGTGAGAGGCCCCGATGAGTGCAAAGATTGAGAGAGTGACAAAAAGTGTAAAAAGCAGGAGTGTTGGAAAAAGAGGATTATCAGACAGTGATGGATAGATGGATAGTGCAAGTGGAAAAAAATGCAGGAGAGAAGAAAAGTGATTAAAAAAATAGACTGAAGAGGAGAGAAAGATATAAAATATAAATAAATGTTTTTGCAGAAAAAAATATATAAATAATAATATTTTATATATATATATAACATTTGCAGAGTATTATAATATTATTTTTATTATTACATTTAATTAATAAATTTATATATTATTTTTTATTTACATTTCTGTGCAAGAACAACACTTATTTATATTTTATATATAATATACATTTACTTTTTCGAGCAGGAACAACATTTATCTCTGTATCAAGCATATAAATATGTATTCCTCTTTCATCACTCTGTTTTTCATACAATTGTGTGTGATGGTTGAGCGGTTTGGGGTTGATGGAGGAGCAGGTGGACGTTCTGCTTACGTGCCCTTCATCACTCTGTACTGCTGCTCTGCCACAGCCAATCATATCAACCATAAAGTGGCCAATCAGCCAATCAGCATGCAGTAGCTTGCTTATTTATAGGTCATTACAATCACAGATCATAATCTCTTCATAACTGAAGAAAAGATACAGTTTGCTCTCATGTACCCATAGATAAAGAAGTGGAGTGTCAAGTTTTCTTTGAAATATGGGTTACAAACAAGGCAAAGCTTGTCTTTATGGTGACAATAAGGCTGATACATACTCAAGTATGCAAGTATGTAAATGCAAATGCTTCTTTTACAGTGATTTCATGCACAGTTCCATTTCAAAATGTGTCAGAACATAATTCACTCATTCATTATTAGCACAAACAATGGTAACTCTACCGCCCCCTTGAGTGCTGAGGTTTGTCACAGTCAAACTTAAAAACGCATGTTTAGTACGTACAACGGAACATGCAATTGAAATATGTTGGCCAAAGTCTAACCGCATCATTTGAAATACACAGTGTTTTACTGTGATTTATTTTTATTAAATAATCAGTGTGGCTTGAGGTGTTGGATTATTTGAGAAATGGTTCACACTCCTGTTGGGTTTGTTTAATTTGGTTGGAGTGTGTTAAACATACACTACATATATACACAAGTGAGCACAGACAAATTCACACCTGCTTGTATATTAATTTAAAGTAGTTAGAGTATGTCGAGTGGTGAAGTAGTTGTCTTTAACTTTCATCAGCTGACAAAAAGTAGGAAAGTTGGATGAAGTTTAGGTTGAAATCTAAAGCTGAGGATGTGGTTCACACAAACACACACAACTCAGTCAAAACTAAATTCTGTAATCATTTATTAACCTGTATTACTTGCTTTCTTCAGCAGAACACAAAAGAAGATACTGTATTTTGACAAATATTAGGGTCCAGGTTTGTGTCAACTAGACTGAGCCGGCGTTCGGATGTAAACATGACAGGGGAGAGACGAATTTGTTGAAAAATCCAGCTAAAACCAGCCTAAGCTGGTTGGCTGGTTTAAGCTGGAAGTAGCTGGTTTTAGCTGGTCTCCCAGCCTGGGTTAGCTGGTGTTCAGCTGGTTTAAGCTGGTCTCCCAGTCTCCTAGCTAACCAAAACCCCTATAAAACCAGCTATGACCAGGCTGGGAGACCAGCTAAAACCAGCCTGACCAGCTTAGCTGGATTTTTCAGCAGTTAAGTTGTTATTTTTGTTTTGTTTTCGAGCACAAAAAGTATTCTCGTCACTTCATAACATTAAGGTTGAACAACTGTAGTCACATTGACTACTTTTCTGGACCTTGAATGTGGTAATTTCATTGCTTTCTACTGAGGATATAAAAAAAAAAAACCTATTGAATTTCATCAAAAATATCTTAATTTGTGTTCTGAAGATGAACAAAGGTCATGCGTGTTTGGAACGACATAATGGTGAGTAATTAATGACAGAAAATTTAATTTTTGGGTGAACTAACCCTTTAAAGCAAAAAGTTGAACTACATTTCCCATCAGCACCCACTTGCATCTACTACTAAGGGTTGGGAATACTGGGGGTAAGTAATTTTCAGAGAGGCTAGCAATAGCGAGCTAGCTTTGAAAGCATAAGATCCCACTCTCCCTTCAAAGCCACTCCTCTTCCAAATCACATGAACGGTACAGCAAGGAGTAAACAAAAGTGTCACAAGAGCTGGCGTTAAACTACCTCATGTCTCAAAGCACATAACATTACAATTACAGTAAACATAAACAACATAAAGAGCACTGACCTGTACCACCTGACTGCTGCAGATTTATTTTAGCATTGATAGTGCTGCCATTGAAACACATAAATTCGAGAAATGAACCGAATGCAATGATTGGACAAACATTTTATGGTCCTGCGCCTTCCACAGACAATATTAGGGCTGCACGATCAAATGAAAATAAGTGAAGCGTCATTGAAGTACGGCTAAATGCTGCTCCATCTGTAAGCCAGAGGGCGCTCTCCTGTAGAAACTCAAAATATGCCCCACAGAAGAAAGATAATGCATGTAGTTCCAGGAAATGCCTATAGGTATCACATTATCGCTTTAGCTGAATAAACAGAAGATTGAAACACTTTCATTGATTAAACATGACTAATAAACACACGACTACAACAATGGTTTATCGGAGTTCTTTAAGCCTTCTCGGGTATTTTCATGATAATAAAGTTGCAATGCTAATCGACATTGCCTTTATCACTGATGAAATAATTACTATGAAATAATATTCTTTTATGCCTTGTTCGGTGTAAGAGGCCACATCATCTCACAGAAGGATGTTATTTCAAACAACATGTTATTAACATGTTATAAAAACATGTTATTAAATGTTGTATTTTCTATGTAGTCTCTGTGAATACAGTAAGAAACGATGGTAACTTTAACCACATTTAACAGTACATTAGCAACATGCTAACGAAACATTTAGAAAGACAATTTACAAATATCACTAAAAATATCATGATATCATGGATCATGTCAGTTATTATTGCCCCATCTGCCATTTTTTGCTGTTGTCCTTGCTTGCTTACCTAGTCTGATGATTCAGCTGTGCACAGATCCAGACGTCCTGCCCTTCTGTAATGCCTTGAACATGAGCTGGCATATGCAAATATTGGGGTCATACATATTAATGATCCCGACTGTAACAGTCGGTGTTATGTTGAGATTCGCCTGTTCTTCGGAGGTCTTTTAAACAAATGAGATTTATATAAGAAGGAGGAAACAATGGGGTTTGAGACTCACTGTATGTCATTTCCATGTACTGAACTCTTGTTATTTAACTATGCCGAGGAAAATTCAATTTTCAATTCGATGGCACCTTTAATCAAACAACAAAAGACAGAGAACATTCACTTGCTGTTTTTGACTGAATAACTTTTGTAACTATATTTGTAATGTATATTTATTTTATTTATAAAGTGCAGTGTTGTTTTACATTTGATTACAGTTTCTGTACCTGAATACCTGAAAATCTTAAAACACTTTATTTCAATTGTGTCTTTGTTCAGTTATATTTACCTGTGTGATTGCTAATTTGTTTACTGGTCTTTAATATTGCTTGAAATTTATATTAGCTAGGATAAGTTAGTTGTTTTTTAGTTTCAGTATCTACTACACTGATATATTAACAAATAATGGTTGTTTTTAAATACTAGTTTACTGCTAGAGTACACAGTATACTATATAGGGTAAGTTGAGGGTATTGTATTGTGGGATACAGTGTTTCATGCAGTATGCTGTGATTTACACATAGTTTACACACCGTGCAAAGCAAAAATACTTATGCTGCCTTCACGTGCTGTTGGAATTGTCATAAATGCGAGTTTCCTAGTTGAAAATTGGACATGAACACCCTCTTAAGTCATATTTACTACTGGGAAGCATGGGGTATATTTTGATACCCAAGTTCCTGAGTTGGGCAGGCCATAATCTTTAAAGCGTTAGTTCAACCAAAAATGAAAATTATGTCATTAATGACTCACCCTCATGTCGTTCCACACCTGTAAACCCTCCATTCATCTTCAGAACACAGTTTAAGATATTTTATATCAGAGAGCTTTCTGTCCCTCCATTGAAAATGTATGTACGGTAGACTGTCCATGTCCAGAAAGGTAATAAAAACATCATCAAAGTAGTCCATGTAACATCAGAGAGTTAGTTAGAATTTTTTGAAGCATCAAAAATACATTTTGGTCCAAAAATAACAAAAAACTACGACTTTATTCAGCATTGTATTCTCTTCCGGGTCTGTTGTCAATCCGCGTTCACGACTCCGCAGTGACGCTGCTGATGTAAGACGCTGCTGACGTGTTATCCGGTGCGCCCGAGCTTCGTTTACAGTCTGAGGGAGACGCACGCTGTATTCAAGCTATTCTACATTGTTTGTATTTTGGTATTGCTATATTTTTTAAAATGGTGCGTAAATGTGCATGTCGCGGATGTCCTAATCGCCAAAAACAACGACGTAAAAGTGCATTACCAACGCCGAGAGATGAAAGGATTCAATGGAATCAATTCAATGGAAAGGATTCCGGAAGAGAAGACAATGCTGAATAAAGTCGTAGTTTTTGTTATTTTTGGACCAAAATGTATTTTCGATGCTTCAAAAACTTCTAACTAACCCTCTGATGTCACATGGACTACTTTGATGATGTTTTTATTACCTTTCTGGACATGGACAGTCTACCGTACATACATTTTCAATGGAGGGACAGAAAGCTCTCGGACTAAATCTAAAATATCTTAAACTGTGTTCCGAAGATGAACGGAGGTCTTACGGGTTTGGAACGACATCATTAATGACATCATTTTCATTTTTGGGTGAACTATCCCTTTAATCATGGAAGAGGGGAGAACAATTGTTGATGTGACTGATATTCTTTATTAGTTTTTCCAAAACAGCTACAGCATCTTGTCTTGTCATTAAACTAGTGTATATTTACATATATGCATAACCATTTGAAGTGTATTTTGTTTTATTCACAGCGAAAATAGCCTGTATTTGACTGAAATTCCAGAATCTAGATAGCGCTGTTTATATGGTTGTCAATGAATGGGACACTAAATATAATTTCGCCTTTAATAAGATTTTCCCAATAAATAGGCAAGAATAAACCTGCACTCCATGATTCCTGTTCTTTCCGACAACAAAGCACCTGAATGCGACTTCAGAAGTGGGAAGTTTCCGATAGCATGTGAAGACAGCAATAATATGTTGAAAACAGTAAGTAGTAAGCTAGCAAGCTATTCCAAAATTAGCTAAACATACACACACAGGTAAAAAGTAACCTCCTTTGAGCACAGGTCAAAGGTGTGTTTTTATCCAGTGTCAGTTTGGTCTTTCTGCCCCTCGGTTTCCACCCAGCATACACACAAATACACAAGCCAGGTCTCGACCACCAAGGTGGCCTTTGAACAGCTATGGTTGTTTTATGTCACATGTCAGCCATATTGCGGCCTACCGAAAGGGTGCCCTCAAAGTTTGTGTGTGTATGTATGCAAGTTACGAATGCATTTGTCAAATAAGACATCTTTTAAAAATGTCACAATCACGCATAATTTGTAAATGTGTACTTGTATGTGAGTTTTTGCCATGGATAAGAGACATAAAATGAGTTTTGTATTTTATATGTGGCTGTTGGTGTGTAAAGGTGTGTGTGGACAAGTACATGCTTGAGGATGTGTGTGTGTGTGTGTGTGTGTGTGTTAATCATGCCAGTGTGAATGAATAGAGCTCCTGTTCTCTAATGGCTTTATGCAGAGATGTTTAATGTCAGGAAACACCCGTCATGTACATGCCAAACACACACACACACACACACACACACGTCCCAAGACAAACAGAGCATCAATCTGAAAGATCCTCATCTAAAGGCCACATGCACAAATTATAATAAAGTTTTTAGGAATTCAGAAAAGATATGTAAAGATAGCTAACAAATTATTCAGAGCAGAGGAAGATTGTATCGTTTACAGAGTAAGTGCATAGCATAGAGTTTATGAAGTGTGTGTACGTATGTGTTTTGGAATGGGTTTTAAGTGGTACGTGGGGCCCTGTGTGATTTATACCTGCAAATATGAAGAGACGGAGCATGATGTGTGTGTGTGTGTGTAGACAGAGGAGCTTATATCACGGCCCCATATTAAATGCAGGTTTGAAAGTTTTCACTAGAGCTGGGTAATGAGCTTGACCTCTGACACACAGCTGATGACTTCCATACCTGTGAGAGTGTGTGTATTGCTATATCCATGAGCTTTTGTGCCCGCGACCACATGTGCCGATGTTTGTCGACATGTGTACTCAATGAGATTTGTGTGTGTGTTGGTGTTTGACACGGACATGAGTAATGAAGTCTACGGACAGAAATAATTGGACTGAAATTACAAAAAGACTAGTGAAAGGGAGAACAATAAAGAAAAAAAAAGTGAAACTTAAAACATGGCATGATGAAATATTGGGGGAAAAACAAGAGTTAGTGCAGAACAAAATGAGACGAGGGCGAATTAGAATGAGTAATGCGAACCGACGCTGGGGTCTGTCCTCTTGAAACGCTTAGTCTGAAGAATTCAACTGGTGGTTTGTGAATATATTACAATATTTCAGCGCATAAATACACTCTGTTACTATATTATATGCAGGTCTGTCGTGTGCTTTACGCGTTTTTTTGAGGGCGCACCATAAACCCTAAGGGGTAAAATAAAATAAAATAAAATAAAATAAAATAAAATAAAATAAAATAAAATAATTAAAATAAAGGGGTAATATGCTTAATTGTCATGAAAATAATGTAAAAATAGTCCTAAAAAAAGGTTATTGATGTTTTTTTAGTTAACACCAATTCATCTTAACGATCTCATTCTATCTCTTAAACACTCTTTCTCTCTCTTAAAAATGTTGTTTATGCTGGTATTTCAGTATTCATGTTTTTAAAAGCGAGTCATATGAAACATTCAGCCAGCTTCATGGCCAAAAAATGCTTTGAACAATGCTGAGTCAAACGTTAATCTTTGCCAGTGTGTATTCACTGCCAATACTGAGAAATCATATAATGTGAAGAATGAGAGCGATATTGTAAAAAATAAAATAAAAAAATAATCAGTGTAATTATATATAAAACATGATTTGCCATTTTCCAAATGTAAATAATTCCAATATTTAAGGAAGAGTTCAGCCAAAAATGCTGTCATCATTTACTCACCCTCTTGTTGTTCCAAACATATGTGACTTTCTTTCTTTCATGGAACACAAAAGAAGCTTTTTTGAACAACATTCACATTGTTCTTTGCGATACAACAACTGTCAAGCTTCACAAAAGTAGTCCAAACGACTCTTGTGAATCGATAGTTTTGTGGGATGAACAGACTGAAAAAAAATCTTTATTCACTGAAAATACTGGCAGCCACACTAGATCATGACACACTAGACAAGCTGCAATATCTGATATGAAAAAAATCATTATTTTTTGAGTCAAAAAGTTGGTTGATCCATTTCACAACGGCAGTTTGAATGATTCGGTTTGCATGTTCAACTCACTGACTCCATATTCCAGTCAAAGCAGTTAAAGTCTGCATAAAGGTAAGTTGGATAGTCTTTTCTTATGATTGTGACGTATATTCAAGTTTCCAGCAGCTTCTCAAACAAGAAAAAATGCAGGACAGGACTTTATTTTGTTAATTGGAAATTGATCGAATCATTGGATCGTTTGCTATTGCTGTGAAGTCATGTGAGTGACAGGTTGTCCCGCCCTAACATAAATCATTAAATCATTTAGCTATAATAAACACTGCAATATTAAAAAAAAAAATAAAATAAGAATATTCAATTTTGATTTCATGGTGATCTTAACAGCATACTGGAGTTGAAAATTATTATTGAATAACTTAAATTTCAGTTTGCTCCTCACACAAAGCTATTGTTCGACTTCAGAAGACTTAGAATATAAGTCATACAGACCATTTATATGACATATTTTGCATTAGGTGCATTTGCATGCTTTTTGACATTTTAAAGGTGCAGTGTGTACATTTTAGCGGCATCTAGTGGTAAGGTTGCAAACTGCAATATAGAGAATCTACGGTGGCCAACACAGGACAAAGATGTCATCGTCTGAGACAGAAGAGAGTAGCCAGTCAAGCAAACATGCTCTATAGAGCAGTTTGTCCATTTAGGGCTACTGTAGAAACATGGTGGCACAAAATGGCGACTTAACATGTAAGGGGACCCGCGGTGTACGTGATAGAAATGGCTCATTCTAATGGTGCGTTCACACCAGACACAAAAGAAGCGTTAAGCGCGAGTTATTTACATGTCAAGTCAATGCAAAGATGCGACAGACATCCTGAGCGTTTCGGCCGTTTGACGTGCGTAATTCGCGTGAGTTGAAAAATCTGAACTTTGGCGAATATTCGCGCCGCGTTAACCAATCAGGAGCTTGCTCTAGTAGTGACGTGATTACAATGTACACTGTAAAAAATGACCGTGATTTTAACAGTAAAAGACTGTAAAAATGAAAAACTGTCAATTGGTTTACAGAAAGTTTCTGTACCATATACGGTGAATAACTGTAATAGATCTAACGGTACATTTAATGTAATTTTACAGTTTTTGGAAGTGAAAAATAACAATTCATTGTAAAATTTACAGTGAAAAAACGTAAATTGACATTCCCACAATTCCCTGCGTGACACTTCACATTTGATATATTTTCGTTGAAATAACTCTGTTTCTTAGTTTTTCTCATTTTTTTCTAATCAGTTATGTACATTAGGGTTTTATGTTACATCTAATGTTGTTAAATTAATGTTTATTGCATTTTTAAAATTTCATGCATGTTACCATGATGGTGTTTAGTGTGTGTGTGAATGACACTGTGTGCTCCTTCTATATATTAGTATTGTCCTCCTCAGCTTGTGGAAAATCTGCTTGTGATGAACTTTGATTCATCATGTGACTCTTATCACCACTGTGTTTGGTGACTGTCAGTGTATTATAAAGGTGCAAAACAGATATTAGTACTTCATTAGGTTGGTAAATTAACATTATATCAGTTAATGAAATACGTTATTTTACCGTAAATTTAACAGATTTTTTTTTACATTGCTACTGTATTTTTTACGGTAAAGTTCTGGCAACCACAGCTGCCGTTTTTTTACCGTAAATTTTACTGGGATTTTTTTTACACTGTAGCAAGCGGAGGCAGTAATCACACAAAATATTAAATGATTTACTGACTGGAGATAGATGGACAGGCACTCTGCAGGTGGAATAGAACGCCTGTAGTTGGTGTCCTGGAGGGAAATCCTCCCACCGACAAGGGACAACAGATCATCAAACTGGGACCTGCTCAGTCGGAAGTACCGCTGAAAGTGGCCGTCATCCAGGCGCAGCTCCAGGAGGAGTTGGTGAAACTCACCAAGCTGGGTCCACCTCGGAAGGATCTGATGGACCCAGACACGGCGCCGAACGAGTCTACACCGTTTTTCAGCCTTCCATAGCACAAAGTGCAGCTACCCTCTAGCTCAGTGTTTCTCAAACTGGGGTACGTGAGGTGACAACCTTTTGTCACCTCACATATGCGAACAAAATGCTGAGTAGTTAATTTAACTCTACCTTACCTTAAAATAATATTAAAACCGAGCATGTATTTCTAACTGGCAAAATGCCGTATCCATTACATTTAATCAAATTACCTCATGTTTTGCAGTCTAAAATCACTGCATCCACACAAGCAGCATGCATATGATAGATGCAGTCTGCTGCCTTATATCGTGCTAAGTTACTGCCGTTCTCGACAACGCACCTTTGTAAAAGTGGGGATTTAGCACTTGCATGAAGAACAAATATAGACACAGATAGTGGATTTATATCAATTTAAGACTCAAACTTTCTTCGATTCAAAAACATACCTTGTGTGAGTTCTTGTATTTAATGTTGATAACGAGGAAGAATGCAATTGTACCCAAATATCCACGTGACTGCAAACGTGACATTATTATACAACAGGTCAAAAAACAAAACGTACATTTTAAACACTGTACTGTCAGTATTTACTCTATTTTGCAACGAAAAAATATTTCTAACGAAAACCACAGCAGAACTACACCACACAAATGCGCTTTGAACGAATCGTGAGAGTCAATGATTCACTGATTCATTCACAGCCACTTGCTTCGTTACTGAATGAATGACTCGATGACTCACTCATAAAAACAGTGACTTGCTGCCACCTACTGGCAGTTTTAGTTTAATATTTAAAAGTATCACTTCGTTTTACCATCATTGCATGTTTCTCTTAAACATTTTTTTATTTAAAACATTATTTATTTTATAAATAAATGTAAAAATATGCACTGGAAACTCAATTTAGGGGGCAAATATTGACCCTTAATAGAAAAGGTGTGACTGCAGTCGAAGTGGAAGAGAGGGGGTATGCGGAAGGATGGGAATCCCTTCAGGGGGTACTCCACGCTAAAAAGTTTGAGAACCACTGCTCTAGCTAATCCATGTCAGCCATTTTGCAACAAGACTGGAGCCGCCTGGCAGAAGCCCCTCCCATGATGCGAATTTGCGTCTGTTGTGAAGCGAATTTCACGTGAATGAAGCGAGTAAACTAAAAATTTTCAAGCGTCCAACTATGCGCGAATACCGCGATTTATTACCGCACGTCGCGTCTGGTGTGAACGCCCCATTAGGTAAACATTACGGTTCATCATGTAAGGTCTTTATGCACCACTGAAAACATAGTTATGTATATTATATTGCATTTCTGTCAATAGATCCTCCCAAAATTTACACATTGCACCTTTAAAGCTCTTTTATTATTGTTGTTATAAATGTACTGAAAGAAATGAGCAGTTCAATATTCAAAAGTTCTTTCATGTTCCACAATGGAAAGAAAGTCATACAGGTTTAGAACAACACAAGGGTGAATCATGACACAAAATTTAATTTTTAGGTGAACTGTCACTTTAAGAACACAGAAAACCAATCAGAGATCCATTCTGGGCCAATGTTAAGACCAATAGCAGTAGCCATGTACACCAAAGGTCACAGATCCCTGAACCCTGTCAGACCCTAAAAAAGAATGACAGACGTCTCTCTCCCTTTCCGCGTCTATCTCTTTCTCCCTTTTTTCGACAAAACCGGCCGATTAAATATATTAATCCTTTTTCTCACCCACAGCTGACCTCCTCCCACACACAGACAGACACATCAATGAATGTGCTGCTGAGTCCAGACAAATCAATACATCCCAGAGTTCTGTGTAGCTTAAGACATACACATACATTAATCAAACTATTACAACAACGAAACACGCAAACATACACACACTATTGACCAGAGCTATAATCATGTCATGTCGTGGTTTTGACATTCTGACTCTACAATCAAACAGGATGTGCACTTGTATGCACGACACACACACAAACACACATCAGCCGGATCACTTCTCACCTCGTCTGCACGCCGGCCAATCAGCGCAGGTGCTGAAACGAGAATTGCATTAACATCCACAATGCTTTGCGTGCGTTGCCGTGAGCACGGGGAATACCTGTAATAGAATTTCCCCTCCTTCCCCTTCCTCGCCCACTCCCTCTTTAAACATTTACACTCGTCCGCCCGCTCCTTCGCTCCTGATCAAATCAGGGAGAAGAGAAATTACATTTCTCCATAGCGCCACTCCGATCCAAACACTCCCATTTGCCGGATTAGCGCTTCGGTCTGGGCGGAATTCTGCTCGAGAGCGATCCAATTAAACGGCGACATCAAATAAAAAAGCAAGACGTGAGTGAAATATCATTCAATATTGTCTATTTCTCTTTCTTTTGTCTGACAAATTTGATAATGCTCACTTTCGTGCAACTGGTTGAACGTAACAATAATATTTGGAATCAGGTTTCGCACCTCTGAGCCAAAATGGCTGCACTCAAACTGGCTCCACAAAACAGTTGTTTTGTTTTCAAACTAAACTTTGGTGAGGAATGTTTATTCAATTCTTGGAGTTCATCAGTCATCATTGTTCCTAAAAATGAGAGTGAGTTATGGTTGAAGAACGGATTTATGCATGTGGGACCAGCAGAGACGAGGGAGTGCAAGATGAAGAGATAAAAACATGGGGAGGGTTTGAAAGAAATAGAGACTGAGCCAGTGGGAACCCTGATTTTCATGGTCAGTTCATCAAACTGAGGAGGTCAAAGGTCAGTGACAAGAAGGCACTGGAGTCACAGGGATTTTTGTCTTTATCAAGGACAGTGCAATCATCTTATTAATAGGCTCTAACATTCTATATTATTTATATTATTTATTTATATATATATATATATATATACACACATATATACACATATACACACATATATACACATATACATATTATATATATATTATATATATCTGGGTCATTGACAAATAAAGCTTCAAAAAGTGTTTATTAAAAATCTTCAAAACTGATGTAATGCAGTCATGAACAATGTATTTAAACAAGTTGCAGTTGTTAAGTAACATTTCAAAATGTTTAAATTAATTTTTTGACTGTTTTTATGTCAGGCGGTGCAACCAAATAGTTGTATGTAAATACTGTAGTTGTACCACCTGACATGGAAAGTGTACCAACCTACCCATACTTGAAATTAACAGTATTTGAGAGAGATCTACAAACCTTTTCACACCAAAAAGGTTAATTTTCACGCCAAAAGGATCATTTGGGGTCATGTTTACTGTACCTTGTCAATTCATAATAAATGAGACATGTTTGCAGTTGTGCCACCCTGACATTTGAGAATATACAAATTGCTGGACAAAACCTTTTCAACTACAGCTTTAAAACTACTGATATTTATAATATTTGTTTATATATAAGGTTTCAAACCTAAAATGCTATAGTATTTAGTGTTCAATTTTTGATTATTAAGACACCATTTTAAATAGTTTTCTTAATCTGTTCATTGGTTCGGTCAGTTGCACCACCTGACATTTTGGGGAATTTAAGATAAAACAAAATAATAAATGTACTAAAATTAAATGTACTAAAAATGAATTCAAACTAAATAGGTTTTATACAAGAAAGTGATATATGTCATGAATTATGACATATGAATTATCAAATTATTGAAATGATATGATATGATATGATAAATGGCTCGATAATATTTTTAATGTTCTTGAAGTCTGTTATAAAAATACAATAAAAACTGTAATATTGTGAAATATTATTACAACTTAAAATATTCAGCATCATTATTCCAGTCTTCAGTGTCACATGATCCTTCTAATATGATGATTTGCTGCTCAAGAAATATTTATTATTACCAATGTTGAAAACAGTTTGTGCTGCTTCATATTTTTGTGGAAATACATGATACGTTTTTTTCAGGATCCTTTTAGAAAGTTCAAACGAACAGCATTTATTTGAAATAGAAATCACTTCCAACATTAACTTTACAGTCACTTTTGTTCAATGTAATGCATCCTCGCTAAACAAAAGTATTATTTTTTTTTACTGAAATAACATTAAAATAAATTTCTTCTTTTATCCAATGCTCTCGCAGTCTGTGCTTGTCTTTCTCTTCTCCATCTCTCTCTCTCCATCCAATTCCCTGTCTTTTCCCTCTCTGTGACACAGGATGGAATGCTTGAGCAGACCAGCGGCCAAAACTGTTGTCAGGCCCATCAACAGGCCTGGTTATATTCAGCTAATGTTGAGAGAACGCTGGCAGAGTGACATTCATTGGCATATGAAACATGATATCGCTCATAAAGTGTGAGGAATGTCTTCAGTTAACGGGGTTCTGTCTGTCTTTAGGGAGTCATGTAAACATGGGAAGGTCCTAACTACCACGGGTCGTTTCCAAAGCAGCCAGGACGTTCTAAAGGGGGATGGACTGATTGGTGCCATAGCAACCTGGTTTCCAGGAAGTACATTTTGATGGATGCCATATATTAAACAAATATGTAAAATTGCGAAAACATACACAGACGCACAATGAGAGTCTTGTATGGGGAATTTATATGCAGACGTCCACATTAAATTTTCCCAGAGTGTTCTCAATCAAATCTGAGTGTGTGTGCCTTGTTTTACTGGCTCAAGAAAGTTTGTGTGCAGGTGCTCACCTCCTATCTTTACGCACATGACAGCCTGTTTGTCAACTGCCCAAAGCTGACCTTCACATCCATAACTGCGGACATATCCCTCACTCACACCGAGCGAGCTGATCCTTTTCCGAGCTGCCCTCGCTGGTCTCTCTCTCTCTTTGTCATTGATCGCTGATGCGATTGGCTGCTCTCGATGCTCAGTAATGACCTACTGAATGCTCAGATTAAACTGTCAGCTGTCAGCGATTGATGGGCAAACTATGGTACCCACACATACAAAAAGACATACACACACCTGCAGCTGCTGTATGGGACCACACAGGTGTGACGAAAGTGTGTGTGTGAAGCCACAGAAATCTAGAATATTTCTGGCCCCAAACCAGAGGAGAATATCGGTGAGTTTTTGGAATGTAAGAATGAGAAAAGGTATAGTTCACGAAAACTGAAATTCTGTCGTCATTTGCTCACCCTCATTTCGTACCAAATGATGGTCTTACGTATAGAAAAAAAAAAAAAAAAAAGCTTAACTGAATCATAAAAAAGTATCATAAAAGCAGTCCATAAGACTTGGGCGCCATGTCCCAAATAGGGTTGCAAAGGACCGGAAAGTTCCCGGTAAATTTCTGGAAACTTTCCATGGGAACTTAACATGGGGAATTTTGGAAATATTCCAGTTTTGGAAACTTAACAAGAGTTTATGAGAATTTTTGGGAAATTTATATATATATCTATATAAATTTATATAAAATGTATCATATACTTACATAAATATAAACATTTTTGTTTGGTCATAATAACATGGAATAACAGTTATTTCGTTTTGCAACTGTTATGCGCGTTTTTTCATTCTAATATGCTGATTTGATATGCAGTTATCAATGTTGGAAACAGTTGTACTGCTTAATATTTTTTTGGAATCTGTGATACTTTTTTCAGGATTATTTAATGAATAAAAAGTTAAAAAAGAACAGCATTTATTCAAAATAGAAATCTTTTTTAACAGTACAAGTCTTTAATATCACTTTTTATTAATTTCACACATCCTTTTTGAATAAAAGTATTAATTTTTTTCAAATATAGATTTTTTAAATATAAAATTTTCAACATTTTGAATGATATCCCTAGTCCCAAACAGTGTTGTTGATTAAAACTATTAAAAATCACTTTGCAATAAAGCTGAAATAAAATATAAATAGATGAAAAACTTTAACTTAAAGATTGTAAATGAAATTAGAAATGTTGCTTTGGCAACTAACTGAAAAAAAAAAAAAAAAATTTAATTATAAAAATATATATTAATGCTTAAAACTATAAAAAATGAAAGTTAAAACACTTAAAATTCATTACTATTTTGTCAAAATAAAAAAAAAAACTACAAAAAAAAAAAAAAAAAAAACTACAATCAAATTTTACATACCAACAAGTTAATTTGGGCATCACAACATTGTAATTTCGTCCAGTAACTGATAATTAAGAACACCCCAGTTGTATTCTTGAAAAGAGAAACTGTTGATGTATTCATGATTTCATGTATGACGACAATATAATAATAATAATACAAGAATATTTTGAATAAATTCCATCAGCCTAAACTAGTGAGTCTGCCAGCTTGTCTTCTGGCTACAACCCCAAACTCTCTCTGTCTGTGTGTGTGTGTGTGTGTGTGTGTCTGGGTGCAGTGTTGTGCTTGGCTGACACTTCACTATATGTCAGTGCAGTATCTCTTTTCACTGACGAATGAGATGAGAAGTCTCCCTCATTTTCCCAAACTCTCAGCCGTTTGCTCGGATCTGCACTCCTCCTCCTCAGTCTTCACTCCCCTCATCCGTCTCTCCCAGGAGGCCAGGGCCAGACAGGGAGCTAAATTTAAACTGCAACCCAGGCCGGGCACCAGCAGAGCTAGGGAGATCCGACAGAAGTGTGAATCTCTAGAGAAGTGTGCTTGTGTGATTGTGTGAGAGATGGACACCGTGATAAAATTCATTAGCTTCTCTGATGACCCGCTAAACACAAAGTTCCGAAGACACACACGCTCGCTCTCTCTCTCACACACACACACACACACACACACACAGAGATTTACACAGCTCTGCTAGTGACCCAGCAAACACTAGGGTCCACTGACTTGATGTCTGCCTGACAGAGAGAAACTAGGTTGAGGCCCTAAGGAGTCAAACATCTGCTCCATGGGGCCTAGGCTATAGGGAGCAGTGAACTACAGTAAAACAGTGTCACACTCACACTCACACACACACACACACACACACACTACAGTGCTCAGTGTCTCCATCTCCCTGCTGCATGGCTGGTCATCTTTCCGGAAAAAAACAGCTAAAACCATCTTAAGGTGGTAGCTGGTTTCACAAAGTTTTTAGCTAGTCTAAGCTGGTCTGAGCAGTTTTAAGCCTGGTTTCACAGAAAGGGCTTAAATTAAACCAGGATTAGGCCTTAGCTCAATTAGGACATTTATAAACTTGCCTTAGAAAAAAACATTCCTGGTGTGCATCTTAAAACAAAACAATGGCACTGACTTATTCTAAGATATATCAGTGCAAGTTGCTTTCAGTTAAAACAGCTCAAACATGCATTTTAGTGGGATTAAGCCTTGTCTGTGAAACCGGGGGCTTGATGTTTTACCTGCTGGTCAACCTGGTTTTGTCCTTGGTAATTTTGTTCAAGTGGTTATGATAGGCCTATATTAAATTAGTTAATATTAGTTTATGCATTTAGTATCATGAACAAACGATGAACAATACTCAAACATCTAAATTAATGTTAATTTCTTCATATATGAATGCATTTTAACATTTTAAGATGTATAAATTAACATTAGGCAATACTTTGTAATGTTTCATTTGTTAAAATGGGATAAATACATTAGTTAACGAACAAAATACTTCTAAAGCATTTATTAATCTTAGTTCATGTTAATGTCAACATTTACTAATACATGATTAAAATCATTATATAAAAATTTTGTCCATGTTTATTTTATTAAATGGTCCCCATACATAAACTAACAATGAACTATTGTATTATTCTATGTACAATAAACAACATGTATTAACAATGAAAAATAGTATATTTCAAAATTAACATTAAGCTATATAAATGCTGTTGAAAACAGTTAATTGTTAGTTCACGCAAGTTAAAGTGTTACCTACTATCACCTTACACCGTGTCTACACCAGACACGACTTCTGTTACATCGCGCCACGCCACAACAGATAAAAGCTGTCTACACTGAATGCGACAAACTGACTGTTGCAAAGCACTTGGAATACGTCAGAAATAGAATGGGGAATAGGTCTAATGTTGGGAATATGGTGTGTTGTGTCACGTCGCGTCATGCCGCATCCAGTGTAGGGTTCTATTGTCTTTTGACGCATTGTGTCGTGCCGCTCGCATCCAGTGTAGACACGGTGTTAGACCAGCATTACATTACGCCGCTCACAGCATCAAAATAATGTTACAGTATAAAAAATTATTTTGAGATTTGCTAAAGATTATATTTACCAGTCATTAAATTATTTGTTTTTCCCATATTTGAGTAAATGTATTTAGTTACAGTACTTAAGTATCTTTTTGGCTACTTTGTAGTTGTACTGAGTATCTTTTACTCTTTACTTGACTACATTTTTGAACAAGTAAATGTACTTTTTACTCCAATACATTTGGGGTGAGACGCATTACATTTTGCATGGCACCTAATTTTTCTTCAGCAGTTGTTTCTGCTATAAAGTAGTGATATCACCATCAAAATGCATTGAAGGTACTATATCTTGTGCGTTTTGCCTTTACTCATCCACACTTGTCAACAAGGTTACTTTATGTGAATGTGAGTGTATTAACAGGTAGTTGCTGAATCACAGATCATGACTGTAGACGGTGATGAGGCCGAAACAGCACATCCAGTGCAACTAGACTTTGACTATTTAATTTTACTTAATATTATTAAATTTACTCGCTATACTGACATGACACTTTTGAAGGATATTGGTTTTCTTCTGACCTTTTTGTGCACTTGAACTTAACAGAGTAGAGAGACGTGAGTTTGTAGACATATACTGACAGACAGACAGACATACATACAGTGGGTACGGAAAGTATTCAGACCCCCTTAAATTTTTCACTCTTTGTTATATTGCAGCCATTTGCTAAAATCATTTAAGTTCATTTTTTTCCTCATTAATGTACACACATCACCCCATATTGACAGAAAAACATAGAATTGTTGACATTTTTGCAGATTTATTAAAAAAGAAAAACTGAAATATCACATGGTCCTAAGTATTCAGACCCTTTGCTGTGACACTCATATATTTAACTCAGGTGCTGTCCATTTCTTCTGATCATCCTTGAGATGGTTCTACACCTTCATTTGAGTCCAGCTGTGTTTGATTATACTGATTGGACTTGATTAGGAAAGCCACACACCTGTCTATATAAGACCTTACAGCTCACAGTGCATGTCAGAGCAAATGAGAATCATGAGGTCAAAGGAACTGCCTGAAGAGCTCAGAGACAGAATTGTGGCAAGGCACAGATCTGACCAAGGTTACAAAAAAATTTCTGCTGCACTTAAGGTTCCTAAGAGCACAGTGGCCTCCATAATCCTTAAATGGATGACGTTTGGGACGACCAGAACCCTTCCTAGAGCTGGCCGTCCGGCCAAACTGAGCTATCGGGGGAGAAGAGCCTTGGTGAGAGAGGTAAAGAAGAACCCAAAGATCACTGTGGCTGAGCTCCAGAGATGCAGTCGGGAGATGGGAGAAAGTTGTAGAAAGTCAACCATCACTGCAGCCCTCCACCAGTCGGGGCTTTATGGCAGAGTGGCCCGACGGAAGCCTCTCCTCAGTGCAAGACACATGAAAGCCCGTATGGAGTTTGCCAAGATGGTGAGAAATAAGATTCTCTGGTCTGATGAGACCAAGATAGAACTTTTTGGCCTTAATTCTAAGCGGTATGTGTGGAGAAAACCAGGCACTGCTCATCACCTGTCCAATACAGTCCCAACAGTGAAGCATGGTGGTGGCAGCATCATGCTGTAGGGGTGTTTTTCAGCTGCAGGGACAGGACAACTGGTTGCAATCGAGGGAAAGATGAATGCGGCCAAGTACAGGGATATCCTGGACGAAAACCTTCTCCAGAGTGCTCAGGACCTCAGACTGGGCCGAAGGTTTACCTTCCAACAAGACAACGACCCTAAGCACACAGCTAAAATAACGAAGGAGTGGCTTCACAACAACTCTGTGACTGTTCTTGAATGGCCCAGCCAGAGCCCTGACTTAAACCCAATTGAGCATCTCTGGAGAGACCTAAAAATGGCTGTCCACCAACGTTTATTATCCAACCTGACAGAACTGGAGAGGATCTGCAAGGAGGAATGGGAGAGGATCCCCAAATCCAGGTGTGAAAAACTTGTTGCATCTTTCCCAAAAAAGACTCATGGCTGTATTAGATCAAAAGGGTGCTTCTACTAAATACTGAGCAAAGGGTCTGAATACTTAGGACCATGTGATATTTCAGTTTTTCTTTTTTAATAAATCTGCAAAAATGTCAACAATTCTGTGTTTTTGTCAATATGGGATGCTGTGTGTACATTAATGAGGAAAAAAAATGAACTTAAATGATTTTAGCAAATGGCTGCAATATAACAAAGTGAAAAAATTAAGGGGGTCTGAATACTTTCCGTACCCACTGTATACAGACAGACAGACAAATAGATACAGACAGACAGACATACAGACAGACAGACAGATAAATAGATACAGACAGAGACATATACAGACAGACAGACAGATAGACAGACAAATAGATAGATAGATGATCGTGCAGTTAGACCAGCACCAAACCACTACTAACCAGCATAAACCAGCCTGAAACTGCATGCACATCTAAACTGATCGTTTCAGTAGGGTCTTTGTGTTCTGCAAGGGTAATCACAACATTAGCATGTTCCACTAACCAGACAGCTCCTATCCAGTTACATGCAATTCACAAATTAACAGGAGGAGTATCTGGGCACTTTAAAGTGGTGTGTGTGTGTGTGTGTGTGTGTGTGTGTGTGTGTGTGTGTGTGTGTGTGTGTGTGTGTGTGTGTGTGTGTGTGTGTGGAAGACGAGCAGCGTGAAGACTATGCTCCTGAAACTGTTAGAATAATATTTCTTCAGGGGGAGCGGAGATGCTAACGCTAATCAAAACAGGACATCCTGTAGTCCAGTCTCAAGTCTCTCTCTCTCTCTTTCCATCACTTATTCTCTCCCGCCCTCTCCTTCTGTCCTTCTCCATCTCTCCCTCAGGTTGTTTTCAGTTTGTTTGTAGATGAGTCACAATCTCAGGAAGCGTCGGGAACAGGGCTCATCAAAGCGCGGAGCGAGGGCCAGATTCCTGGGCTGGGACCAGATTCCGGCCACTGGGAATCTTTGGAATGCCGCTGGGAGAGGAAGGGAATCTCTACTGTCTCTATTGTTCGGCCCCTTCCTCAGTCTGTGCGAATCTGTACGTGTCTCATCTCCGGGTCGAAATGGAAAAGATCCGATTGCGATGGACCGGCCTCACCGCACGTCCAAATTCCCCTTCATAGGTAACACGACTCTCGCTAATCAGAGTTACCTTCCTTTACTCTCTCGCTCAAACACAATCTCATTACGACCCAGCATGACCTGGTATAGAGTTGGAGAGGATCTCATTTAGCACACAATGTTCTCCCAACACAAGCCAGACTGATCCGAGAGGTCAAAGATCACAGCGTATTAAAACAGGTTCAGGCCAGATCTGACCAGCGAGGGATGTTGATGGTGATGAAACAAGGAAAGAATCAAGACACACCTTAAAGTGTCTCAAGCGCTTACCTGTAACTAGTTGACATTTTAAAGTTGTCTTTTCTTTTCTACTGTGACGTTTATCTGAGTGAAACAGCTTCTTGAACCAGGAAAAAATAACTACTTGATTTTGTCTTCATTTTGTCTTCATTTTGTCCATGGAAGAATCATTCGCCGCTGGTTCCTTCAATATTTTCCTATGGGTTTTTTTCAATGTATGAGTAAAATAAAGCCTGTGGTAAACATAACTTGACAATATTTTGATGTAAATTACAATACACATACAGAAAACTTGAATTTTGAAGCAGTTTTGTTCATTTTTGAAAACGTATGTTTCTTAGATAAGACGATTTGGGGTGTGTGAGTGTGTATTGTAGAACAAAACGTCAAAGTATTGTCAAGTTATGTTTACCACAGGCTTAATTTTACACATAAATTAAAAAAACCTCATTATAAAACCCCATAGGAAAAAGAAACCAGCGGCAAATTAGTCTTACCCTTTCTGATGTCATCCCTGCAGCACTCTATTGATTGGATGGTTGGGGTTTGCTATTGGTGTGATGTCATGTGAGTGACAGGTTGCCCCGCCCACACACCAGTAAACATGTCATCAGAGAAGAGAAGAGATGTCGTTGCAAGAGGAAGGGGAAGTTATTTTGATTAATGATTACTAGAAAAAAAAATAAAGTGCATGGATAAGTTATTTTTTTAATAAATACCTCAATATTCCATTTTAAAAATAAGAATTGTCCATTTTGGCGGAATGGCGGAAACTTTTCTGCCTGTGTGTATTAAGGGTTACAATAAACTGGCTTATAGAGCAAACAATTTCTCTGCTCTCAAAAAGGTTCAAGTCATTTGTTCATTTATTAAATTAGTTTATCTACAGGTCATATTTGCTCTCGTGTCTTAAAAGGTCATGTATGAAGAGAGAGCAAAGTAGGCTTAAAGAAACAAAGAGTTAAGCACTTTTCAAATGGGATTAGTTTTCCAAACAAAGTTTGAGTTACCATTATTAATAGAGGATGTCTGTTATTTCATGGATTGTGACTGAGTTAGCAAAGAAAAATCAGTCATTTGCTCTGGCGTAACAGTGGTTTTATGAGAAAATGAATCAAATAAATCTTGAATTGAATCAATTTGTGAAACTTTACCAGAGCTCCTCATTAAATACTAGCCATAAGTCTTCAGTGAGTGTTTATGTGTGTGTGTGTGTGTGTGTGTGTGTGTGTGTGTGTGTGTGTGTGTGTGTAATTGACAGAGATGAAAGGTGTGTTGAAATGTCCTCTTGTCTTTCCTGTTCCTTGACCTTCTCGAACAATATGTGCTTAAACTTCTCACTTGAGTTCATCACAAACACAAGTTAGAGAGAGAGAGAGAGAGAGAGACCCACACCCTCTGGATATCACACCAACCATGCTGGAACATAAAGATGGGGACTTTCTGAAAAAGAGCGTGTAACAGGCTGTTATCAGGCCGCTCGCATAGCAATTGTTAAGTAATTCCTGTTAATGGCTGGAATCCAGACGGGCTAACAGAGAGGAGACCCTTGCCAATAATTACTAACTTTGCTAAGTGAAAGCACACACATGCATACATTCATATTAGGAATGGGTCATGATGGTTAATTAGTCAACTACTCTTCGGTGTCATATGAATCCTTCATAAATCATTCAAATATGCTGATTTGATGCATTTCTTATTATTTTCAGTGTTGAAAACAGTAATATTTTTGTGGAAACCATGATTCATTTTTTCAGGTTTCTTTGAAGAATAGAAAGTTCAAAAGAACAGCAGTTATTTGAAAATGAAATGTTTTGTAACATTACAAATGTCTTTACTTGTACTTTTGATCAAATTAATGCATCCTTGCTGAAAAAAAATCTTACAGACCTCAAACTTCTAAACTGTACAAATGGACTAAATAAATAAAAATGCTGCATTCTGTAAATTAATTCTTCTAAAGCACCCAATCATCAAAGCAGCACTTTTGTAACAAAATCCCTGTTAACATGTTTTTTTTCTGTAGATATTTCAGTCATGTATTGATTCTCGTGCACAGAAAAAGATGGGTGTCAATGTAATGACAATATCAAAGATTCTCTGAAACAGCATTTGAACACAAAAGCGAAGCCTAAACCCTGACCTTACCTAAAACTAACTATTCTTTTCCTGTCTTGCAAGAACTGGTACTTCCTTCAGGAAATGCAAATGCGGTTAGTACCTGCTACAAGACTGTTGGTTGACATCTGCATAGTTGTATCATTAGCCAATGTACATTACTACTTAAAGGGATAATTCACTCAAAAATTATCCCATCATTTACTCACCCTCAAGCCATCCTAGGTGTAGGTGACTTTCTTCTTTCAGCCAAACACAGAGTTTGTATTAAAAAATATCCTTGCTCTTCCAAGATTTATAATGGGAGTGATTTTGAAGCCCAAAAAAGCATATCCATCCATCATAAAAGTAATCCAATGGGTTTTTTTTTGTAAGAAAAATATCCAAATTTAAAAGTTTATAAACTATAATCACTGGCTTCCGGTAAGGGCCGTATGTGAGTCTAGTTCTGGCAGAAGAGTGGCCTCTGACCCAACACACGAGGTAGGATGCAGGAGTAGCGTAAGCTTAGGTGAGAGTAGATGCCTCTTGCGGTTCAAATAAATAGGGCTGGGCAATAGAGTTGTCCAAAGTACCGACTTCGGTACCTATCGGTACTGAAATTTTAAAAATGTGACACTTTGAGTGTTGTTGAGTGGATTCGTAAACACCTCTGATTGGCCATTGTGTTGACGCGCTCATCGGATATGTCTGTGATTGGCTTCAATGATTAACGCAGAGTTTGAAAGCACACGGAAGCGTTTGAATTTGAAAGCGTGAATGGGAACGCTTGAAAGCAGGCGTCTATCAGTGGACTGGTCTGTGATAGACGCCTGCTTTGCATATCTGTGTAAGCGCTCAGTGAAGAGCTTCAATAGCCGCTTTTCCACTGTCGGGCCAGTGCGAGCCAGGGCTAACAGCGTGCCGGGCTGGGCCTATGGCCACAGACCTTAGGCACCGACCTTACGCAATCAAGTTGCGTTTCCACTGTCGGTCCGCTAGCTCCGCAGCGCTGATCTAAAAACTGCCCTTAAACACACGTCCCTTGATCAAACGTCACACAACCCAACCCATTTCAGCGTGTAGACCATCACCTGACTACGATTAGCTCCGCCTTTCACCTCGACCGCGCCTCAAGCCCCAGCTGGCCCACTTTGGACCAAGGTTTTCGGTGGGCCGAAAAACCCGTGCCTTTGGCACCGAGGAAGCACCGAAGAGGCATGATCAAGCCCCAGAAGTGACAGTGGAAATGCGACCGGCCCTGGCACGCACTAGCACGCCCGCCTTTGGCCCGGCAGTGGAAACGCGGCTATTGATGACTTTTTAGTACGTTTTTACAGTGCTGATCATTGAAGCCAATCACAGACATATCTGATGTACGCGTCAACACAATGGCCAAACAGAGTTGTTTACGAATAAGCTCAACAGCGCTCAAAGTGTCACATTTTTAAAATTTCAGTACCGACTAGGTACCGAAGTCAGTACTTTTGACAACTCTACTGGGCAATAAACTCAACAAGCTCTTCTCTTCTCTTATATCAAAATCCTGTGACGTTTCTCTTTAAAAAGACTTCTGATGATTTTTGTGAAAAAGATTTGTGACCGGTGTTTTGCTCTATTCTCTGCACTTCCGCATTTGTCAATACGTCATGCGTCTGGTCAGAGGTCAGTCACTCTTCTGCCAGAACTAGACTTGCGTATGGCCTTTACACATAAAAGCAAGCCAGTGATATAGTTTATAAAGTTATAAATATGGATATTTTTCTTACAAAAACCCATCGCTTCGCTTCAGAAGGCCTTTATTAACCCCCTGGAGCCCTATGTAGGGCCCTATAATTTCCGCGATCACGGAATCGCGGAATCCAGTCATAAAAACGGAATTTACAATGTAACGCGGAATGTTACGGAATTTGTCAAATTTTTGATGAATGAATTAAAAGCAGGTCGGTACACGTAAATTAAATCGCGATATAGACTAGTGACTGAATATTAAACTGCAAAAAGACTATTTAAACATGAATCCTGCATGCCTGTGTGCCTCTGAAATGAATGATGCGGAAGCGCAGTTTCATTTACCTCACACCGCCTCACACACAATCGCGCGGGCGCACGCACGACGCTCGCAGTGTTTTCGTCCTCTGTCGTCTCACTATATGAACGCACAAATTCATCTCCAGAGCTGCTCTGAAAGTCACTTCATCAGCATTTAACCGCTTCGTTTGAGAAAACTACCATCAAACACAGAGAAACTCAAAGCTCTAGGCAAACCATCAAAATAAAAGTTCGATTTAACTTGACAGAAACATATTACTGTTGTACAGTAGAATTTAGATAAATTAATTTAATAATAAATTATTAAAATATATTTTAAACAATAATCTCAGTGTTTCTTCCATGTTTTAATTTTAACAGTAAAGTTCTGTTGTGCAGCACATTGTTTGACAAAAAAGTTTAATTTCATGATTAAAAGATAAATTGAATGGTATGCGTTCATTTGATTGCCAGAAAAATTAAAATACACAACAGAACTTCTGAAGAAAAAAAAAATTCATAAAAATATATTTTTTAATTAATTAATATTGTTGTTTTTAAGAATTCAATTAATTAGACATGCTTTTTGATTATTAAAATGGAATTAAACCAATAAAATGGAATCCAGAAAACAGAATTTGGTAAAAATAAAATTTGAGGGGAAAGAATAAAACTTTTATTAAATTGTTGGTAATTTGGACAAGATTCATTATTTCAATAAATTAGACATGCTTTTTGATTACTAAAATTTAATTTAACCATTAAAATGGAGTCAAAAAATAAATAAAACGGAAAAAAACGGAATCCAGAAAAATTAAAACGGAAAAAACGGAATTTGGGAAAAAACAAAACGGATTTTATAGGGCCCTACGTATGGATTACTTTTATGATGGATGGATGCGTTTTTTTTTTGTGCTTCAAAATCTTAGGTACCATTCACTCCCATTATAAAGCTTGGAAGAGATTTTATATTTTAATATAACTCCGATTGTGTTTGGCTAAAAGTCATATACACCTAGGATGGCTTGAGGGTGAGTAAATCATGGGGATCATGATTCGGTGAACTAACCCTTTAATGCCAAACAGTGCTATCCTAATGCTGACTACTCCCTGTGAGACGTGTGGTAGAACAGCAAACCAAGCAAACGCAAAAAAAAACAACTATTCAAATCCAAGGAGATCCATAAAAAAAGTGGGCTACAAACTCTCGTTTGCACCACAACAAATAAACATGCACAATGCAACCTGAAATACACAGACATAAAAACACAATGCAGGTAACTCTTAGGAATACTGATTCCATCTAAACACACACAGACAATGGCACAAGGGAGGTGCCCGTCCAACCAACAAGCAGACAAATGAAGTTAACAATATGCACACCCATTAATAAAGTGCGATTTACACACACACATTCACAGTACAAAAATATGCTTCGTTTCTTTTGGGACCGTCTGTAGATAATGACCTCAACCTTGGCACACACCCTGGGCAGACTGTCGGCAGTGCACTGGTGAGCCTTTGTGTGTGTGTCCGTGTATGGGTATGTGTGTGTGTATGTTCATATCTTTATCAGAGACAGTTTGACCTTTGGACTGAGGGCAGGGAGAGCTTTACTCATTGTTCTGTGCTGGTACTGGTTTCCCTGTGGTAAACACAACTGTACGGTTCCCAGGCCTCCCAAACCCGCACACACAAACACACACACACACACACACCATTCTCACAATGTCCGTACGGCACCCAGGCTGCACGTCAGACCCATTCGGACTCTCTTTCACACACCTACACGCACAAACAGATATTAATTCTGTGCAAACATTTAACTCATAGAGGACACACCCCTGAGGACCGCCTGGCACCACAGACTGAATCTGCTAATGACCGACCTGCTTCTTCCTGCAGAAAACCACACTATAGGAACTTGTTCATGCTGGTTCAGACAGATCTCCACTTAATCTATAGAGCTTTAAGGAGGTAAACTTCACAATGACCTTCCGCTGGTTCTGTAGGGTCACCTTCAGCTCAAATGAGAAGGGAGGAGATGAACATTTGTGCTCTATGCTATTCTGGTAACCTTTTCGTATTATAAAACTTAATATACGGCTCATAATTAGGGTTAACTGTAAGTGTTAAACTTCAGCATTCAACTTGACCCCCACCTTTTGTGCTACAGACATCAAATTTAGTCTTTTCACACTGCTTTAAACCCAGGTTATCTTGTCTTTTTAAACTCTGCTTTTAACCCATGTTAAAGCAATGTTTCACATTTGTAATTTAGAATTCAAACGCTTGAACTTTTGACCCTGGGTTATGAAAACCTGCTCTGCAGGTTTGGCATGGCTGTTCCTGGGTTTAACGGTATACAGTATGAATCCATGCAGCGGCCAGTCATTTAGTACCAAACAACCAATCATAAACTGAACATCACTTGTCTCATTAAACATTCATGAGCTTTGTACGGTCACAGAGCTGTATTTTTTTTTTCAGCGTTTGAGGGGAATGAGTAAATTGGAGCAAATCAAAAATGTCTAAATGTCTAAAATGTCTAAAAAAGTCTATTTAAAGGGTTAGTTCACCCAAAAATAAAAATTGTGTCATTAATTACTCACCCTCATGTCGTTCCACACCCGTAAGACCTTCGTTCATCTTCAGAACACAAATTAAGATATTTCTGATAAAATCCGATGGCTCAGTGAGGCCTCTGTTGCGCGTAATATCTAGTTTTCAATGATTTCAAAACACTACTTTGAATCTTTTGTTTCGAATCAGCGGTTCAGAGCACCAAAGTCATGTGATTTCAGCAGTTTGGCAGTTTCACAGTTTGACTCACAATCGGAACCGCTGATTCAAAACAAAAGATTCAAAGCAGCGTTTTGAAATTGGCCATCACTAGATATTGTTGAAAAGTTGTTATTTTGTTTTTTTGCCACACAAAAGTATCCTCGTCACTTTATAACATTAAGGTTGAACCACTGTAGTCACATGAACTGTTTTAAATACCTCTTTAGTAGCTTTCTGGGCATTGAAAGTGTTAATTGTCATACTGTCAATGGAGGCCATGTGGAACGTCATGAGGGTGTGATTAATGACACAATTTTCATATTTGGGTGAACTAACTATTTAAGACAATCTAGATGGTACAGTGAAAAACATACAAGCTCAACTGATGAACAAGTGCAAGACAAGACGCTTTGTAAAAAGGTTGTGTGTGGTGTTTATCTAATCAATGATATTGCCACTGCAGATGTTAGGGCTGTAAAATTGATTAATCGCATCTGACATAAAAGTTTGTTTACATAATATATGTGTGTGTGTATATACATATTATATATATATATATATATATATATATACATACATACACACACACACACACACACACACAAACACACACTTACATATATAATATGTGTGTACTGTATATACAGTATATATATACACACACACACACAAACACACAGACATATATATTTAGTATGGGGAACAATTCACTTTTAACTAGTTGCTTATTAGCTTGCATATTGGATGGACTCATAGAGCACATTTTAATGCCTTATTCTGCATGACCATATTCTACATCCCATAATCCTACCCCGTACCTTAGCTTACAACAACCTTACTAACTATTAATAAGCAGTAAATTAGGAGTTTATTGAGGCAAGTCGTGGTTAATAGTGAAAATGTGTTCCCCATACTAAAGTGTTACCTTTAATATATACAAATATAATATATATACACACATATATATTATGCAAACACAAACTTTTATCGCTGTTTTAATCGTGATCAATCGATTTTACAGCCCTAGCAAATATGCAAATAAGAATGTTACCCCAGAGTTTACAAACATACAGTATGAAACTTCAAAACCTGAAAAACCCTTAATGCAAAATAAAGAGAAATGGATGCATGTTAGGTGTGTAAAATGCTTTATCCATGTATTCTCTATGCATTCTCCTGCAGCCACGGAGAATGATGGGAGATGTAGTTTTCAATGTCTCTTCACGAACCTTGCAGGATTAGTCCACTTTCAAATAAAATTTTTCCTGATAATTTACTCACCCCCATGTCATCCAAGATGTTCATGTCTTTCTTTCTTCAGTTGAAAAGAAATGAAGGTTTTTGATGAAAACATTCCAGGATTTTTCTCCTTATAGTGGACTTCAATGGCCTCCAAATGGTTGAAGGTCAAAATTACCGTTTCAGTGCAGCTTCAAAGGGCTTTAAACGATACCAGACGAGGAATAAGGGTCTTATCTAGCGAAACGATCGGTCATTTTCGAAAAAAATACAACTATATATGCTTTATAAACACAAATGATTGCCTTGCATGTGCTTACGCTGTATGTCCTATGCCTTCCCTATTCTACTTACGGAAAAAAACGAAACTAATGCCGCGTTCGTTCCGTAAGTAAAATCGAGAAGGCGACATACAGAGTAAGGTTTTTGAAGAATACGGAAAGCGGAAGCATGTGCAAAGCGATTATTTGTGTTTATAAAGCATATACAGTTTTTTTTTTTTATATACAGTATTTTTTTCGAAAATGACCGATAGTTTCGCTAGACAAGACCTTTATTCCTTGTCTAAATTATGAGGAAAGCTTTATTTGAAAGTGGACTAATCCTTTAACTCTAACTGCCGTTCTTCAAAAACAGCAGTAATTAAATCACAATTAAACTTCCGCCACAATTCTTTAATTAAACACCCCCAAACTCAGAACAAAGGGCCGCAAAGAAAATGCTTAGTTTCCTCACCAGTAATTATGACATTGTGGTGGCATTCATGTGCACTCACCTCTGATCATTCTGATGTAAGGCAGCAGAGACTCGAATGTTGGCTGACTCATGTTTGAAAATGTAAAAATCTAGTTTTGAGGGAAAACATTTTAGATACATGAAAATGGCTAATAAACTTGAATTGAAATCTAGATGTTGGCTCTTTTAACTTGGGCTACATTTTCAATAAAAGAAAATGCATTTAGTTTTTTAAGATATTATAAGGACTTTTCAGAGCTGTAAGTGAAAGCCTCTTATATAATAATGAACAGAGCAAATAAACTTGAATAATCCATCCTCTCCAAGTAAAGATGAGTCAAGACCAGTCAAACAGTGACATCTGATGGTTTTGGGGGTGTTGGCTTGACAGTGACTTATTACTCGACTGGCCTGATGCCTGCGCTCTGTTCATGGCTCATGCTGACTTCAGTCAAGGCTGAGCTTAGGTAGACTGATTCAGGACCTGTCGCTTAGGGATAAAAAGTGACTGGAAGTACTGAACAACAACCCCCATAATTCCCTGTGGAACACAAACGACATAGCCATCAGTCACACCAATCAAATCTCCAAATAAACATCCATATGACCTGACCCCTGACCAATCAGAGCACAAGATAAATAAACCACTGACCCGGCCATTTCAATTCACTCTCGGCAGACGCAGACACTCGTTGAGTCATTAGGGAAAGAGAGAGCGAGGAAGAAAGAAAGAAAGAAAGAAAGAAGGAAAGCGAGAAAGTAGTGGATAAGAGTGTTGATGGATGAGGGTAACTGTGTTATTGTCACCTACATCCAGTCCTTCCTTTCCTAACATATACAAGGAAATCGCTTCTTATGTTGGCGTCTATGGGACAACTCTGACGCACAATTCAAAGAATCATATATATACATCATATAATTATCTCCTTCTCCATCTCATCTCCTCCTGTTTTCTCTCAGATGAAATCTCACACAAACAGACAAGAGGATAATTTCCCAGGACATAAGCAGACCTCTCGGCTAAACCCAGTAGCTTCTGGCTAATCAATCAATCCTTTGAAAACATGTGATCAATCATGATCAAACCCACAGTGGCCTGCAACTCTCTCCGTCTTCCGCAGATGCACATACTCAATGCCTGGGAACGCCAGCCTCGTTTCACACTGACCCCATCACGGCTCACTGTTTTACTCGTAATTAACTCATCGGTCACTTTGACTTTGTCTCTAAAAACAAGAGTCTCCAGCTTTAAACTCTCTGATCTTTTCAAAGTGGACATGCATACAGTTTGAGGCAGAGGAATTCTCCAAGGGAAAGCATCACAATCCCAGGAACTCAACTAAAAACTTTGTAGTATATCATTCCAGGGGAGAGAGAGAGAGAGAGGAAAAGTAAATATTTACTCAAGAGGTAAAAATTGAGACGTTAACATTGTATATTTGAAAATTGAAGACAATAAACACCTTTTCTTGCTTTCTTCAGTCCACAGTGAGTGTGAAAAATGTTTGGGGCAGACACGGTTCACTGTCCACAGAAACACTGGAACTCAAAGATTCAGTATCAGACAACGAACGAGCGTTTAATACGGTTCGTGCTCACCTTTTTAAATGGCCCTATCCGTTCACCCCGTTCTGAATAGGCTCTATAATGAGCCCAGGGGGCGGCGGACGCGGGACGCAGCAGCACGGACCATTGCACAATGCAGAATCTAACGCGCGCCCGTGTCTGAGAAGAAGCGGACTGTGGTCGCGCGCTGACAGGCGGAGAGAATGCTCGCGCGCAGGGCTTATTCTCACGCGCTTCACTCACGCGGAATGTCACATTGTTAAATTTGGAGCCCCATCCTTTTTTTCTTTCTCAGCGTCGAGTTGATTTTCCGTTGTTTGGACACTTTCACGGTGAAGTGAGTCACATCAAAGTCAAAACAAAAGTCGTGGCGTGAAACTGATGGAGCTGTCGAAGACGCTGAATGGGACAAAGGGACAATCAAAAGTCTTGCTGAACATGTGCAGCTTATCAAATGTAGTTATCATCAAAAGAGAAATCAGAGTTAGCGCGCAGGGGAAATGCATCTGAATTTATCTTAAATTCTATAATTTCACAGACACCTAAATAACGGTTGGTCTTAAATCCGACTTAAGATATTGCTAAAAAGGTTTTAATCTTCAAGGTCTTAAATACATCAACAATTTTATTCTTCAAACAGAACTTTACTGGAGTTACTAATGTAATGCTACGCATGTCCATACTATGGACTTGAATATAAAAAATTAAACGTGACTATATTGCAATTCTGCATATTTCTGGTCCTTCCCCTCACTCAAAAAGCCTACACTTCATATTATTTCTGCAAATAAGTACTATAGGCTCCATACATATTGTTACTTTATAGATTGCAACTAATAATTTTATATTTTATAAATTTGTGTATACTTACATATTGCTATATATATATATATATATATATATATATATATATATATATATATATATATATATATATATATATAACCTTGCATATTATACTCTGAACCAATCTATAGGCCTTTATACATTCTTACATCAATTGCAAGTATAATTTTGCACTTCTGGTTAGATGCTAACGGCATAACTCATTGCCTCCTATTGTACTCTGCACAATAACAATAAAGTTCTAATCTAATCCATGAACAGCTATATTATCCATAATGAGCAATGAAACCATTTTCATAAAAGATATTCAGACAAGTAAACTTGGCAGTCTTTAAAGGGTATAAATGATGCTACAAAATTAAAAGTGCAATTAAAAGTGTCAAGATCCGTCAGAATGTCATGGGTAGAGTTTCAACTGACAGCACGGTCTGATTTCTGGCAGGTCAAGGTTATTATTCTTGTTCATGAAGTGTAATTTTACCCCATTCATAGTAAACCTGCAACATCATGCTGAGGGATATAGGACACTTGGCACGGCGTGTTAAAACATTATAGACAATTTAAGACTGCTGGACTTGCAGGTGAAATGTCCGGCACCGCTGGCCAAATCCACAAAACATGTCGTGCACACACACCAGCTAAACGACCGATTTTTATTACCTTTCCAGCACTCACACACATCAGTGCGAGCGCGTGCAACCAGAGTGATGTGCGGTGAGCGCGCGCGCAGAGGCCACACGGAGAGAAGATTACTTTTTTTCCCTTTTTCCCCCCTTCAAGGAAACCGAGTCCGCAGCTACTCAGACTGCCGCTGAACGCGCTTTTTACCGGCAGACGGGCCCCGTTATGAGGAGTCTGGGAATTTAAATATTCAATGTTGACATAGTGCAGGACTGGCGCTAGGCCAGAGAGGCCAGTGTCTCGCGGGACCCGCGCGGTCCAGAACATTCTCTCCCTTTCACTTAATAGGTAGAAATCTTCTTCTTACATCTTGGGTAAATAATAATCTTTAAATACATCCCCTGACAATTATCTAGATATTCTCAGATAGTAGCTTAAATAACGATGCTGGAGCTACGAGAGGGTGGGAAAGTCTGTAAAAATCTTGGCTAATATTCTTGCATTTTAAGCCAAAGCTCGTGCACAACAGAAAAGTGCCGGCATATAACACCATACCATCCCCTCTCTAAAACTAATATATATAAAAAAAATAAAAAAAAAAAACTACAGCAAATGTTCATGTTCATTTGTGTTAGTAAAATTACATTGGCTGGTTGATTTTCAGAACAGGTCTTTAATAAAAAGCTGAAGTAAAATAACTTGATAAGAGGACAAAATACGTTTTCATAAAAGAGTGAAGTTGTGACTGCCATGGTGATTTATTAAATGACATCAATATCAATGACAGCCTATATAAATCTGAGAGAAAAAAGTAATAGTTAGTTGTGAAACCTCTCTCGAATAATAATTTCTTACACTTGTGGCAATCTTAAAGAAAGTGATGAGTTGCTCTACCTGCAGCAACAGGAAAACTCAAAAGTGAAATTGCGTTGGTCTGGGTATAGATATGTGTGGATAAGAGAGTGTGTGCACGTGAGCGTGTTTGACAAGTTGCTGTTGTGCGCAGAAAAATCCCTCTCACTGTACAATGGCAGGGCATAGGGCTCGAGAGGTAGTTTATTGAACGGATAAGACCCGCGCGACCCCTGTTTCTGCCCAGACGGAGCGCGCGCAGTGTCTAGCCCATCACGGTGCTGTCGACAGGAAAGGAAACAATAATTCAAGAGCAAAATGATCCTTTACTTTGTTTTCACTGCCTCTTTTGTTATGTTCGCACATACTAACATTAAAGTTAACCAGCTGTCAATACCAATTCTTTAAAAATAAATAAACTATATATTATATTTATATATATATATATATATATATATATATATATATATATATATATATATATATTATATATAGTTCATTCAACTTTCAAAAACGAGACTTTTAGCTCTGCTCCGAGATTATAAAAAGCTTTTAAGCACTGTGAAATATTTCCATGGATTTTCGTGCTGTGGACCACAATGAGAGTTTATTGGAAAACAGCAAAAAAAGAAAATTGGTCAAATCAGCAGTTAGCAGCCTACTGCGCACGAGGGGGCCGAATTATTCACAGACCTGAGCGAAATACATTCGTTCCGAATAAATCCAATGAGGAGGGGAACAACTTCTCACTAACTACTTGATGTTCAGTTTCGGCGTTTGAGCTTGTGTTGTGGCGTGGCATTGAACATAAGCATTGAACGTCAACTCAAACAAGCGCCTAAGGCAACCCGTAATCAAAAGCTAAGATTACAGTCGAGCGTTTAGAGAGCCATAACAAACAAAAACATTTCTCCGGGCTGTTCATACCGGAACAAAAATTCATAACGGGATTTGATCACTTGTTGCACAACCAGTTTGAACAATTACACAGAAAAAAGGGTTACGGATATTAATGTCCACAAATCAAAATACTTCAAAGCGACACTTTTTTTCTTTTCTTTCTTTCTTTTTTTTTTTTTTTGTGTACCACAGTCCTGTTAATCTAGCATATATGCAATTCTTTGGATCGCCTACCGTAACATCAGCTGTAAGCTACCTGTTTGCATTTAAAAGCGTGCCTCCGCAGCTGGCTTTCTGTTGTCGACTAGGCGAAGCTAAGCTTTCAAAGTCGCGGCTGGAAATTGATGTGACCGGAGCAGCAGAAACTCGCACGAACCGTGTTGTTTTAACGAACACCGGGGCGCTCGGGGCTTGAATAGAGAAAGCGATTACAGCATGCGATAGTTAAAAAGTTTGTGCGGCACGCGCAACTTTTATGCCAGTTTCGAAGTCTGAAACGTCCGAGCGCACGCGACGGTTCGCGTTTAGCTTGTCTTCAACACTTACAAGCAACTAACTCCGACTGGAACCGCTGGGGTCTGCTGACTGTAACTGTTTAGTGACTAAATGTTTCTATGCATCATACACATGGACAAGATGGCAGTTTGAAAAGGGCTAAAAAAGAGATGTTGCACCTACCAGTGGTCAGTTTCCTTGCCCTGCCTTTGGACCTCATGATGCCAGTCTTTCGGCGTGGGTTTGTCGGATTTTTTCTCGAATCTTTTCCTCCTTTTTCCCTTTTCCTCTGTCGTTTTTCTCTGTGATTCTCAATCCCAGACGCACTATCTCTCCAGCATTGTCAGTTTGGACACCTTCGCACATGCGCACACCCCCGAGCTGCCAGCATCGTCAAAAAGTTTGGAACGATTCATCACCCAAGTATTACAGATCTTGTCAGATTGCAATAGCCAGCGAGATCCCTCTCGTGTCAGATCTTCAGAGATCAGTGGGCGCGGGACGGAGCTATTCGCGACCTCCGGGTGCACGAGGAACCGGAGACATTAATTATAATGAAGCAGTCTCGAGCGTCCAAGGCGCCCGGTCTTTTGTGTTTTAAATGAAGACGCATTAATCACTGTTCAGGGAAATGACTATTGTAAAACGTTTTCATTAAACGTTTTATGTTGTTTAATTGAGATTTGACCATCGTTATGAATTTATGATAAACTTTCACTTCTCTCCCCCTCCCTCGGCCATGCAGGCGCGTGGGCAGTAGGTACCGAGGGCAGCCCGTTGAACATTTTTTTCTTGCATGCGGCACTGACAGTTATTAATAAGAGTAGGGCTTGCTCTTCATGATTTTTATGTCGGTTATTGACCAACTTCATTCATACGGGATGAAAAAAAAAAAAAAAAAAAACACTGTAAAAGCCTATAATCAATTATTTTCCGGTGCGTAAAATGTTAGGTTGATAACGTGATTTTAGGAAGAGGTTAAGTTAAATCTGCATATTTATTCTAAACGCAGAATATTTTTCTTAATGTGTAACGGAAATTGATCTCTGATAGCCTACCTCTGAGACGCATTTTTATCGATGTCCAGCAATTATCAAATTAAAAATATTAGATACGGTAGACCTTTAGCTGATATGATCGTGATATATGATCCTGGATAACGAATAAATCAGCAGTATCGTACCTATTTTTATATTATGTTTTTTTTTTTTTTTTTTTGTTATTTACTATTAGTTTTTCAAATGGGTGAGAATTCGGGAAGCTCTTTTGGTCATTAAGTTAATTGTGCATTAATTAGAAGCGCGTGACATCATGTTGACCTTGCCCATGAACCTTTAAAAGGGTCGCTTTCCTCTCACTGGCGGTATTGATTGCTAAGTATTTCTAAAACGGATCCAATTAATCTGACATCACTCTGCATAAAAATGAATGGCGCAGAACAAACATCAGCTGCCGTCCACGCCTCTCTGCGCTGACCAGCACTTACAAATGCAACACATAAAAACCAGAACAGCCAACAGTAAATGAGAGAAAATGGAGGTTCTTTAAATAACAAAAACAGCCATTCCATATTTTGCCAAATTACAGCTCACACGTATCATAAAAGTCATTAATCATGATTCAATTTATATTCATTTATTTGTTTGAATATGTAAAAATAATTAATCTCGCAAATCAAAAGAAATACCCAATGTTAATTCGTTTTCATAAATGGATTCTTCAGATTCACTTTCAGTGTTTTATGAGGTAACTTTATAAATGGAAACACGAAGAAAACTGAATAAACAATTAGTCTTCAATTGTTGCACCAGAAACGAATCAAATGTAAGCGTGAGAGAACAAGTACAACAACTCAATACAAACAGAGGGAGACAGAGACAGAGAGGGCTTGAAAGCTGTCAATTCATTGTAGTCCTGTTTTGTTTTGCCGTTGGCTTTAGTCTATGAAAGAGTTTTAATCCACTCGCAATATCTCACAGTCCTTATTTTTCACAGTAGCTACATATTTTATTATGATACTCTGACCCCGTCGGCCATAGATGGCTGGCGTACTAGTGTGAAGATCAGTCAAGACCCCGTGGGCTGTAATTATTGAAAATTAATTGAGGCCAAAGCCCTTTTGGAAATGCGGCTAAATTATTAGCTTGTCGTCGTGTTTAAATCCACCCCATCAAAAAGAGAGGATCCAGTTTACCTTCAGTGATTAATACTCCAACCTAATTAAAGGTTTGCCCTCTTCTGTCGTTTGATGTACGGCACACAGAGGTCGTTGGCGAGATTCGGTGATGTTAAAGAGGGAAGGGAAGGGTTAAAATAAAAACATAATTTGTAAAGTCGGGTGCTCTCGCGCCAGACTGAAAGTGAAATGGGAGCCGCGGGCACAAGGAAATTACCGCGCGCCCGCGTGACCTTTGCGCGAGGTAATCAATCAAGTGATCAACAGGGATATTTATCAATGCTACATCCTGTCGGCTGCTCCTCAAACTCGAAATCAAAACAGTGCAGCGTGTGAAATAGGTTGGATTATTTTATATAATATCTGTGATTATAATAAAGTGATCACATGATACAATTTTATACTTTAAAACTTTAAAAAAAAAAACAGTTACTAAAGAAAAAAAACTAATACAACCGTGAACAAAAAAAAAACTTGCAATTTATTTTCATTACTCAAAGAGGAACGCAAAAAAAAAAATGCAGAGAAAAATATGCTGAGCATTGTCAGAAGGGTAAGAATTACATTAATCCAGTTTTTACGACAGTAAAAACCCGTTCACCCCAGTCATTTAATTAATATAATTATATTGGCATTACTTATCGGTATTATTTAACTCGGCAAAGTCATAATGCTTGTTGGTTTGGCAGAAAATATTACGTGGGGAAAAATAGCAGGCAGAAGCAGAAAAGCCAGCGGTGCCCCAGCGAGCACTGCCCCTCTGAGGAGGCGCGCGTAACGGGAGCGCGAACGAACACGAGCGCATTCTTCACATCCGTGCAGGAGACTCTGCCAACGACTCCCTCTGCCCAGCCTCTCCGCTTCAAACAAGCGGAAACATTCCGTAACCACAGGCTTCACGGC
The DNA here is from genome assembly GCA_036281575.1 of Ancherythroculter nigrocauda. Taxonomy (NCBI): domain Eukaryota; kingdom Metazoa; phylum Chordata; class Actinopteri; order Cypriniformes; family Xenocyprididae; genus Ancherythroculter; species Ancherythroculter nigrocauda. The sequence continues at coordinate 18,355,427 of VTFQ01000013.1, read as the reverse complement.
ACAGAGAGAGGGGGTAGATAGGGCTGCAGCAAACACGGTGCTTGCAATGCTTATTTTATTTATTTATTTTTTTACTTTGCTAATTTGCACGCTGTGCATTGGTTAGTCTCGACCACATCTAGCCTAACATCTAAATAACAGGCTACTATTTTTTAGCCTAATTAGTATACGTTGAATTTGTAGTTTGAAACAGGTACCACAAAAGTTTACAAGTTAGTAAGTGCAGAATAGCCTACATAAATTGATGCTTGCGAACAGAACTCTGAGCAAAGCGGTAACCATAGCAACAATAGAGCTTTAGAACACTTTTACGATCGTCATCGGACGGTCAATGACATCATCACTGAAAAAAAAAAAATAGAATGTCATGGTTTATCACATATCACAAAATAATATAAATGTTTGTTTAAAGAGTATATAGAGGCGCCAAAAGACAATTTGGTTTGCGCGAGACGAACCACAACATATTGCGATGAAAATTTCCTATTGAAACTCTTTTACAAATGTGGATCCCCTGCAAGTTACTGAATAATTCGCATACTGTAGAAAATATATAGGTTGGTGCTTTGCTTGGCGAGCGGTATTTACACATCTGCGGTGGGGCTTCATGTCCAACAGCAACAATGTATGATTACTGTGAAATCAATAGCGATTGAAAAAGGCTTTAATAAAACAACGTTAATAACATCACGTCAAGCTTAAATGGTTTTAAAAGTATCCGAGTTAACAAGAATATTTATGAAAATGGAACATAATGGGGGAAAGCTGATCCAACTGAATTACATTAGCAAACTTCCAACAATGTCAAACGAACTTTTCATCCCATCCACAGCAACTGCAATATTGAGATTTATCATACCTCTTCTATTTTTAAAAGGTAATAAACACTGTTGATAGTCAAGACAAAGCAGAAACAGTAAAACATTTTTTAGACACACTCTGGATGTGATGTGCTCGCGGACGTTAAACAGGCACTGAAAAAAAAAAAAAATCCTGAGTAAAACGAGACTCATGCCACAAGACGCTGATGGTTGGGCAACAGTAAAAAAAAAAAAAAACCCTCTGTGGGGAAAGACATTGTGCTGATCTAGCATGTCTGTTCGTCAGTCATAAAAATCCATCGCTATACCATAATAAATCTGATTCATTCATATGTTGTGTATAGCTTCTTTTGAGTGAAAGGGTATTTAGTAATTGAAGTGCTTGTTGCACAGCCAAGTCTGAATTTTATGTCCTCTCTACACTAGACCGAGCGCGCGCTCGCGGGAAATTAAATGCTGAAAGAGCTCGTGCAGTCAGAGAATTTGAAATCCTTTGCAGTGAAGAAAATTTAATGTGTTTAATGTGTTTATTTAATGTACCTTCTGATATATTTTTCTATGGTTGTAATAGATGCATGAAGATATTAATAGTATCTAGCCTATATAAATTATTTTATAAACAGCCTAAATCGATCAATTAATTATAGAAGTTACTATTTTAATAAATAGAAGCAGCGCCGAAGGGAAAAGCGCAAGAATCATAATGATATGGGATCAAGAAAATCGTAACAGCGTGGAATGAAGAATAGTTATTTTTTTTAAAACGTTTTAAGATGACATGTGCTACATGCCTGGTTTAATAAAAGCAATGGGTAAAATGCATCAAGCGTTTGCAGACAAGTGCGTTACATTATTCCCCAAAAACAATTAAGGAGTTTTTGGGACTAAACATTTCAGAATTCATAAGGTGCATTGTCCCGTTATGCAATGAGTGGGTCTGACTACACAACACTTTCAAACTCTTGGATATAGTGATACACGAATAATTATTGGAGTTTTACTGCCATCTAGTGACACTGTGTAATAGAACATCATTTGAGATTTATACAAAACATTTCTTTCATGACTTTTTAATGTTTCATAACAAAAAGTGTCCATGCTCTTTCTAAGTGTTGAAAGAGAAATAGAGACCCGCATGATGAAAACTGTTGCATCCCTGCAAGCCTGACTTACCCTCGTTTGATTGACATCTATTGGAGGAGAATCGTCTGCTTGCAGCTCCCCTTCCCGGCAACTGACTATCAACAAGGATTACGATGCGCTCTCGAGACAATCTGCGGACGTATTTATTGCCCTGAGAGCGGCCTCTCCAGCTTTATAGGCAATCGTTTATCCTAAAGCACATAAACACCATGCTCATCCATTCCCACGGGCTCCAGCGTGAAGAGTCTTGACGAGTAATCAATTGGGACAGTCGAACAGAATTATTTATTCCCAATTCCAGTAAAAATGGACAGCTCTGATGCGCACCAATTCCCGGTTGTGTCTTTCTTTCTACAGGAACAGGTTAAGACAAAAGTAGGGAATAAATTCACTTGTCAAAATGAATCAAAGTGAGAAATTTTCACTTTACATTTTAAACATGTATACAGTAAAGTGTGTTGTTACACATCTGCAGTGTTGGGGAAAGTTACTTTTAAAAGTAATGGATTACAATATTGTGTTACTCCCTAAAAAAGTAACTAATTGCATTACTTAGTTACTTTTTAGGTAAAGTAATGTGTTTGTTTGGGCTTGTTCGTTTTTTAATTTTAAAAAAAAAAAAGGGAAATGAATAGGCCTCAGGCTGAAGGAAATGCAAAATTCATGCCTGTACAGAAAGCACAACTCAAACAAATGAAATATTAAATACATAATTGTGTAATTTAACATATTTTATCTAATTATAGCAGGTTTGCGTAATATTCTGAGTTTGCATTTCATTGTTTTTATTCATTTTGAGGAATACTGGATGTTTTTGTGCAAGTGAGATGAGTAAATGCATGTTCAGATTAATCATCATGTTCACACAGCGCACACAAAGCCTCTGAACTTACTCCTGATTTCTCTCTACATGAGGACAGGAGAGCTGTCAGTCAATAAATGGGAAAGCAATGTAACTTGCATTACTTGTTAACTCAGATATTTCGCTGCAAATGTAAAAGTAATGTATTACTTTGCTACTTGAAAAAAGTAATCTGATTACATAACTCGCGTTTCTTAATGTGTAGCCCCAAACACTTCACATCTGACATTGTACTGCATGATTTTATGTACTTAATGGTACGTTTTTTTGTAAAACACCATTTTTGAAGAATATAGTGTGACGTCTGATGTTTGAGAAAATATATGGGGTCACTAACTTTATCAATTTTCACAGTTTTTTTGAACATTTTTACTGAACTGTACCTTAAATGTGTGCTATGGTGTGACATAACAAAAATTAAGAAAAAAAAAAAAACTCTTAATAATATAGAAATAGCATGAGAGAGACTTATCTTCATTTGGTAGACACTTATTTTCATTTATTTACTATGAAATTATTACAACATTATTTTTTCCCCATTACTTGTTGAACATTTTCAATAAAAAATAAAAAATAAAAACTTTGCTGTCATCCTTTCAAAACTGCTGAAAATTATACCATTTTAAGATGAGTGATGATTATATCTCCCCTATTGCAATACTCAATTGTTCTTTTAAGATATTTATGATAAAAACAAATCTGCGGTTCTTTTATGCATGTCACACCATAGGACATTGTCACACTAAAGGACTAAAAAGAGTAAGTGGTATTACATTAAAATTTTTTATTTAACTTTGAATGTGTCAAAGAAGAAAATTTAATTTTGATAAACATATCAACTTTTTTTTTTTTTAATCAACTAAATGAACTGACTTCTTTGAAACTTTAACACCACAAAATCTTTCTTTAAATGTAATTAATGTTTGCTCAAGAAGATGTTTAAAAACATCAACCATGTTTTTAAAAATCACATTTTTAAAAGTATATGGCTGCTCTTTTTAAGTCGATTCTATTAACTTTGCGTCATTCTCTTCAGAGAATCACAATTTATGCTTATTTTCATGACACTTATTTTCATAACAGTACTTTTAATTTTCTGCAAAACATCAGAAAAAATATTATTCAATGTAATTATTTAATTTAAGAACACTGAAAATGATTTAAATTGATTTTTGTCCTCTGGTGTGACAGTACAGGCGTCACACCGGTGGACATTATCTGCCACACCATAGGATGTTTCAGCCTTTAGAGTCAGTTCATGACCTTGCTATTCGTAGCTAACCTGTCATTAGCAGTTATCAAGACACATTTGCATAATTTTCCATGATTATGTAGTTTAACATACATTTTTTAATTAAAAAAAATATAAATTTAGGGGTGTCACACAAAAGGACAATAAAACTTATCACTTTTATGTATGTACTTGTATGTACTTATCACGTACATACAATTGTCTATAATATATATTGTCTTTTGCTTTTTTTGCACTTTGTCTATCTTGTAAATTTGTATATTATTATTTTATTCTTTTTATTATGTGTCTTGTCTTGTCGCTGTCACTCTGTTGCACTGTGGAGCTTCTGTCACTAAAACAAATTCCTAGAATGTGTAAACAACATACCTGGCAATAAAGCTCTTTCTGATTCTGATTCTGATTTTATAGTGGTTCCAAAAAAGTTAAATATTTGAACAATTCTGAGACAAGAACTAGCCATGTGCACATGTCATGGGCTTCAAAGGGGGCTTCAGTATCATGACCAGAGATTGTATATAATGGGGAGATAAGAGGGTCTGTATCTCTTACTATTGGAGAAAGCGTAACGGCTAACTTAATCATGTGTGGCTATCAAGCTAAAATCTACATATAGTTCCTAAAAAAGTATTGTTTAGTGTAAAACATTCTGAAGATTTTCAAACAGGCTGTCCATTAATTAATTGATTAGCTATTTCCCCACAAAAGCTGTTTAATCAGCATAGTGAAGCCTCACATCCATTGACTTCCATTCAAAAAACAGCCTCTGGTCTCATTCCCTGTGTACCGCGGGGGGGCGGAGCGTTAGCATTAGCTGTTATGCTTTTTTGGCTAAAGGTTGCAGGCTTGCCTTCCAATGGCTTTGTCATGACCTTGAATGGGGTACTTCAGCTAATTAAAGTTGTTCATGGAATTGCCAGATTTAATATCAGGATATATGGTGTCACACCGGAGGACATGGTTTTCAGTGACAAAATGTATCAAAAAATGTGTTATTAGAAATACAGGTGCATCTCAATAAATTAGAATATCATGAAAAAGTTTTTTCTTTCTGTAATTTAATTCAAAAAATAAAACTTAAATATATTCTAGATTTATTAGACATAAAGTAAAATATTTCCAGAGTTTTTTGTTTTCATTTTGATGATTACAGATCGCTGCTCATCAAAATCAAAAAATCAAATTATTAGAATATTTAAATTCAAGTTCTATTAAATTACCATTCTCAGGGTATAAATACTGGGTTTAGGTCAGTAATCCCAATAGCAGTCATGGGGAAGTCTGCTGACTTGACAGTTGTCCAGAAGACAATCATCAAGACCCTCTCCAATGAAGGTAAGCCACAGAGGGTCATTGCTGAAAGAGCTGGCTGTTCGCAGAGTGCTGTGCCAAAGCATATTCACGAAAAGTTGACTGGAAGGAAAAAGTGTGGTAGGAAAAGGTGTACAAGTGAAAGGAATGACCGCAGGCTTGAGAAGACTGTCAGGCAAATCCGATTTAAGAACTTAGGAGAGCTTCAACGGGAGTGGACTGAAGCTGGAGTCAGTGCATCAAGAGCCACCACACACAGACGTCTTCAGGAAATGGGCTACAACTGTCACATTCCACGTACCAAAGACAATGTCAAAAACGTCTTACCTGGGCAAAGGAGAAGAAGGACTGTTGCTCAGTGGTCCAAAGTCCTCTTTTCAGATGAAAGTAAATTTTGCATTTAATTTGGAAATCATGGTCCCAGAGTCTGGAGGAAGAGTGGAGAGGCACAGAAACCATGTTGCTTGAAGTCCAGTGTGAAGTTTCCACAGTCAGTGATGATTTGGGCTGCCATGTCATCTGCTGGTGTTGGTTTTCTGAAGTCCACAGTCAACGCAGCCATCTACCAGGAAATTTTAGAGCACTTCATGCTTCCTTCTGCTGACAAGCTTTATGGAGATGCTGATTTCATTTTCCAGCAGGACTGGGCACCTGCCCACACTGCCAAAGGTACCAAAAGCTGGTTAAATGACCATGGTGTTACTGTGCTTGATTGGCCATCAAACTCGCCTGACCTGAAGCCCATAGAGAATCTATGGTGTATTGTCAAGAGGAAGATGAGAGACACCAGACCCAACAATGCAGATGACCTGAAGGCCGCTATCAAAGCAACCTGGGCTTCCATTACACCTGAGCAGTGTCACAGGGTGATCGCCTCCATGCCATGCCGCATTGCTGCAGTAATTCATGCAAAAGGAGGCCCAACCAAGTGTTGAGTGCATAGAAATGAACATACTTTTCAGAAGCCTGACATTTCTGTTTTAAATATCCTTTTTTAATTGATCTTATGAAGTATTCTAATTTATTGAGATAGTGAATTGGTGTTTTTTTTTTTTTTAAATGTGAGCCAAAATCATCACAATTAAAAGAACCAAAGACTTAAAGTACTTCAGTCTGTGTGCATTTAATTTATTTAATACACAAGTTCCACAATTTGAGTTGAATTACTGAAATAAATTAACTTTTCCATGACATTCTAATTTATTGAGATGCACCTGTATATGAAAAAAAATAAATATTGCCATTTACTAAAATAAAAGACACTTGTAAAATTATGCCTGAGGTATTTTATAATATTTTGATGCTTTTCTTTTTAATTTATAAAAGTTGTAATTTATTGAACCATGCTTGAGACAGTCACACCATAGGACAATTTAAAGGTTTGGCCCAAAAATGTAAAAAATCTAATTACAAACCAGTTATTATAACAACAGGTCTATGTAAAGACAAACAAATGTTTAACCATTTACTTAATTTTAAATGATGACAATACTTATTAATTTATCATCTTGTGTCACAGTGAAAATGCCATGTCACGTCAACAACTCACTCACTAAGCTGCACTGTTCATCTACTTCAATGTCTTAAAATGTGCACTAATCTTAATTTCTCAGTTATTGCGCGGTTTTGCCATAATAAAGTCATGACAGTTTTTATTATATATTGTATCTTAACATTTATATAGTTAAATACAGTACTGCCACAGTCTAAATCGGCTAACGGTGGGTGGTTGCTTGCAGTGTGTACACGGACCAATGCAGTGAGGCGTTCCGATCACTCAGAAGGGTTACATGTGTGAAACAGCACAAACTATCATTCCATTCATGTGAAATATGTTCATGCACAAAAATCGTTTGTACCACATGAACTTAAACCGGCGCTGAGCAGCACTAAAGTGACGTCACATCCCGTCAGCGGCACAGCTCAGTTCCCGTAGTGTAGTGGTTATCACGTTCGCCTAACACGCGAAAGGTCCTCGGTTCGAAACCGGGCGGGAACAAGCATGACTTTTCGGTTTTTTACTATGACAAACTTCACACAAAAAACACTCCTCGTATATACAGCCCACTAGCCATAAATGAAAAGCATTCACCCAAACGACGATTTTCTCTACATGTAAAGTTAAAATACAAAGGTGCAGTAATTGGCTTTGGTCACTGGATGGCGACAAAACATCACAAAACACGCGAGCATTTACTCAGCTTTTGTAACAGTCTTGGGCCTAATCGTTTGATACTTGGGTAAAGCACATTCGGACATTAAGTGGACATAACGTAAATATGCCATTAAAACAATACTTGCCTATTTTGATCGACTGTGAAAAATGTTGTAAGTTGACAATCGTTGGTTGTCAATATCATGTCGCTGCTTAAAATTCGCAAACATTAATTTATCGCGCATTTATTAGAAAGTTTGAATTTATCAGAAGTCCGAATGTGCGAATATAAAACCAACTTTACCCAAGTGTCATAGATCATGTTTTAAAAATTCAGATTTTCTGCTTAAATTACACAATTTCCTTATGATTGATTAGTAAAATATGATCTAAAGGCATTGACTTGTCTTTTTTAAACGAAAAGTGGTAACACTATCCTGGGTCACATAAACTCTGTTAGCCTATAAATCATTTTTAAATAAAAAAAATGAAAACACATACTGAAACATAATTGTTAATTTGAAGCACATACAATAAGTACAGCCAAACAACAAACTAAAACAGCATCTAATAAAAGTAAAACAGAGTTGGCAAACCACGCTGTAAAAATGCATCGCCTCACCTCAGGTTTGTGGAAATGTCAGAAGGTTGGAACATGTCGACGACATAAACTCCTGGTTTCAGTCGTGAAGAACATTACATTTAATATAGTATCTGGATCAGCGTATTAGAGCAAACGCTCAGTCTAAAAAGGATAAAAGCTGCAGTCGTTGAAATCCTTACTAACCATATTATGTTTACCTAGCCATTGCGCATGCGCATTAGTCTGACTTGTTTATTGAATCGGTTCTTTTGAACAGTTTATTTCAAAGAATTTGGTAATTTTTTTATTATATATATTAAGCAACAATACAAAAATCATTAGGGCAGATACAGACGTGTTGTCAGGATAACAATAAACAACAACAACAATGTAATTAATTTACACCTTATGAGGACACAAGGGATGAATATATAATATAGTTTTTGTTGCTTTAGAATTCACAGAGCTTTGGATAATTTCGTTTAAATATCTTTAAATAAAGAAAAGAGAGGTTTAGAGCTAGTAAAAAAAAAATAAGTATGTGAAATGTAGCTAGCAGGAAACATACATTGATCATGTATATTTTCCTGTTCTCTTTTGAGAATGAGTAGTCAAACAATCCAAAGAAAATATCTTTAAAGCTGCAGTCCGCAATTTTTGTCCCTCTAGCGGTTAATAAACAGAACTTGCACGCGTCTTGCGGAAGAACACTGTAGCCGGAGCTACTTTTCTCTGTGTATGTATTGGCCGACTAACTTCCAAACAGTGCATTTGAAATAATACTGAGTCCACCTTTAATCCATGACAAGGGAAACTGTATCCTTTCATAACAGCCTCATAACGGAATGACATTAACGTCATACCCTTCTGAGCCACGCCAAAAACCCAAATCAGAGCCTTTCTAGACAGGGTATTCCCTTACTTTGATTTACCATGGTTTTAGTTGTCGTATGTAAAAATGTAAGCTACGTTTATAATAATTAAGGAAACACTTACCTACAGAACCTAATTTCCATTAGCTACTGCTATCACATTACAGTTTCTAAATGTGTTCAGGCAACAATAATTCATAAGTTTTGTTTTACAGAATTTAAATTAACATTGATCTAACCATGCTAATGATACTGTGCTCTTGGATTAAATTCCACTGTTAAAATAATGCTACTATGCCAGAGCTATATGATTTTAGAGTCAATTAAACAAATCTCAGTCTTTTGATTTGTAGTGTTTCCCTTTGAGATGCTTGTCAAAATTAAGTAGCTGCACACTCCATAAATTAATTATTTGGGTGACAAGCTTTATGGATTTAAAAGATTTTCCATACATATTATGCTAAAGTAATGCCAATATCCTAAGGGTCCAATTTCTCCCCACCATTTACATAATGAGAAATATAATTTCCGCAATGTAAGGACATCTGTGCTAAATATATAAGCTAACGGGGGATGGGCGACAGGAAGGGTGGCTTTGACAAGAGAGGCATGTGGGGGTCAAGGGTGATTCATGACCTCTGTTTCAGTACATAATATAACCAAGGCCAGTTCTGTGCCTTGAATTCCCTGGAGAAATGCTCTAGTCTACTCTTACAGACAAACAATCGTAAGTACTGATATGCGTGTACAATGCAAACATTGCTTAATCTGTTGTTTGTATAGGTCAATATAATATTTATAATCATGTCCATTACATTCAGCAATGTATGTGTGTGTTTAAAGAAGATATATAGCATAATCAAGCTAGAAACAAATCCTAATGCTGATGGCAGCATTTGGGCAACAGTATAATGAGCCATTTTGCTCCGGCGTCTCTTGTGGTTTGATTCAGAAAGCCAGAGCCCCAGACCATGTTAAACAAATGGACATACTGTGGTTTAATGCATCTGTCAGAGTAAAGACACCAGTATTGAGCAAACAGAATCAGACTAGGAGACACTAAGCCTGATGCAATTCTCTCACGAGATCCACTTACACTCTAATCGTTAGTCTGAACTGATTACTTCCTTTAGTCTTATCTCATTACCCACATCGACAATTATGCAAAACATATTTCTTCTCCTTAAATGAATAGATTCTTTTACTTAGGAGGATGATCGTTCCTTTGATGGACTGTCCGAACAAAGATTAAAATGTCGGTTGGAGATACTGAAAGGCTAAAAGGTCAACCGTGAGCAAGAGACGTGTTTGAATGGCTTAGAGTAATCTCTTTCTGTCTCTTTCCACCCTCTCTCCCTCTTTAAATAAAGTCTGTCCATTAAAAAGCAGTTGAGAATCCCCTTTGGGATGGTGGATGCATATTCCACTAATAGAAAGCTGATGCACACATGATTAATTTTTCAAGAAACTTCTCTTCACCCTTCTCTTGAGTCCACAGCTGCACTTCTCAGTGTCTCTTTGATTTAGCCAGTGCAATACTCCTGCGTTTTCTAATATTCCCAAGCGGCCGTTATCTCTTGAGATTTAACAGCAGTGTGAGCAGTTTCAGAGAACAATTTCCACACTAATGAATTATCAAAGTGTTCCCTCCAGTGCTTGAAATGAAATGAAGTTCAGCTGAAGTTCTTGAATCGGCTATCACAAGGCTAAAAATATACACCAAAAATAAAATAAAAATTAAGCCTTTAAACTGTGACAGTTTAGGCACAGTTAGAACAGCATTTCACACTATGCTTAACCCTTAAAAGTGTTGATATTATTCACTAAAGCTAAAACTGTTAAACACTGTTTTTGTTAACTGAATCCAATTAAGATTAAATTTAAATATTAGATGAAAAACAAACTTAAAGATCGCAGTCCTGTTGGCGAAAGATGCAATAGAGCCGGTCCCTCCAGCTGAAATGAAGACAGGGTTCTACAGCCCCTACTTCATTGTACCCAGGAAAGGTGGTGGGTTACGGCCAATCGTGGACCTGTGAGTTTTGAATCGGGCCTTACACAACTTACCGTTCAAAATATTAACACAGAAATGCATCTTCTGCATCCGTCCACAAGATTGGTTTGCAGCGATCAACCTGAAGTACGCATACTTTCATGTCTCGATTCTCCCTCGGCACAGACCGTTTCTACGCTTTGTGTTCGAGGGTCGAGCATATCAGTACAAAGTCCTCCCGTTCGGTCTGTTCCTGTCTCCTCACATCTTTGTGAAGGTCGCGGAGGTAGCCCTTGTTCCCCTGAGAGTTGCCCGATCAGAGTTGTGTTTTCCTTCCTGCAGCATGGGTTGGAGCGAAGGCTGTCTCCCTCCACTCTAAAAATGTATGTTGCCGCACATCACAATGCAGTAGATGGTAAGTAGATTGGAAAGCACGACCTGATCATCAGGTTCCTGAGGGGGGCGAGAAGGTTAAATCTTCCTCGCCCTCACTCTGTACCCTCTTGGGACTTGTCTCTGGTGCTCACGGCACTTCAGAGACTCCCCTTCAAACCTCTGCAGTCAGTTGAGTCAAAAATTCTGTCTATGAAGACAGTTCTCCTGTTTGCATTAGCTTCCATCAAGAGGGTAAGAGACCTGCAAGCATTTTCGGTCGACAGACCATGCCTGGAATTTGGGCCAGCCAATTCTTACGTCATCCTGAGACCCAGGCCCGGATATGTGCCCAAGGTTCCCAGCACTCCCTTCAGGGACCAGGTGGTGACGTGCAAGCTCTGCCCCTGGAGAAAGCAGACTCAGCCCTAGTTATGCTCTGTACTGTAGTGATTTTGGATTAGCCTCACATGAGGGCACCACAAATGTAGTTATTTATGATCTTAACTATTAATATTAATATTTTGTATTAATATTAATATTGAGTCAGATGATTCCTTCCAATATTTCAGGGCACCAGTCAGGATTCTCACCTTGACAATAAAGAACAATCATGAAAGATTGTTAACTGAATTAATATTTTATAAATTGGAGGAAGTTTATCATCTGACCAATCTGAAGGATTTAGTGAGATTCGGATGAGCTTGTAGAGCCTCTGATTATTAACACAAGAATGACACAGTTTGCAATAAAATGAATTTATTAACAAAAAGATATACAAGAGTAAAATATCATACTCACTAAATACTACGAAGGAAAATGACTAAACTACTAAGAAAATTGAATCAATAATCAAACAGAAACTACAAACTACAACACAAATGGATGTTAACAAAACTGAATGCCAAGTAGATGAGCAATGGATTGGATGAAGCAATGAATGGGTAATTCTAGGCAGTCTATGAGGGAGTCAACTGTGGTCATTCTGGATGCTGGTATTAAAAATAGTAAATAAGCATTTACTATGAATACAGATAACGTGTCTAATGTATCTGTGTACGCTGACCCTAGATAAACAGTCTCTACTCAAAGAGCACTCTCATTTAGCAACAACCTAATGCCAAGGCCTTTGGAAAAGGTTCGGTTAGCTCATATTTACATTTCACTTGGTCGGGTGATCAGTCTGGGAATAGGAAACATTGTCCACTGGTATCCTTCCGTGTGCAGTGGGAGACTGGATTGCTTTCCAACAGCTGCAGAGCTGCACTGAGTGCTGGAGGTCTTTGTGTAATCCAGAGAACTGTAGGTCAGATGGTGGTCGGTCCGTAGGATCTTCTGTAGGTTGAAGGTACTTGAGTTATGCAGGTCGGGAGTCAAAGTCCTCTGCAGAAGCACTTGGGCTGCTTGAAGATCCGTGTGGTGAAAGGTTTACTCGCAAGAGTCTCACCTTGTTGGTGCTGTTGTTCTTTCCTCGTCAGGTCAGAAACTCAGAACAAGGGTTTGTTCACATGAGAAAGTTTTTATTCCTTCCTGTTGGGGAGGGGATTACAAATCCCCACCTTTCCTGTTGTGGTGATGTGATTGGGTCATAGCATTCAAGGTGTCCCATCACATCACCTTCCCATCCTGTGGAACTTGTTGTATTGTCCCAAAATACACAGTTAAATAAGACAGTGTCATTAGGACCTTGAAAAATGCTTTATTTCTTTTTCAAACCTTTCTCAAAGTCCTTATGGCAGTGTTCTCTACACAAATAGCACTCTCATTTAGCAACAACCTAACCTGGATTGCTTTCCAACAGCTGCAGAGCTGCTTAAAGAGATCCGAAGTCCAAACTTGATGTGAATTGGTTGAGGTATCACACTTCTGTCTCAGTGGGTGCAGTTGCATTGGCTTTTATTCCAGGTGTGGTTTCCACTGTGTGTGCACAATTCCCTGGATGAGTAAAAGGATGTATAGGACATGTTCCTTACAGTATTCCTGTCCATTTTTGGTGATTTCAAGCCAATATGTTTAGAAAATGTCTTTCTTTCTGAGCATTTCTTTGTTCTTGCTGTGCTCTAGCCAGAACCGGTTTGGCAGCCCTAAGAGTCCATGGCCATTTACACCTTGAACTCAGGCATGGAGGGCTGAGGTGAATAAAGGCAACTTGTGATGAGATTAGCCTTTGATCAATGGGCCGTTGATGTCATCTTTCCTGTCCTCCACCTTTGGCAGTCCTGATTACAATAGTCATTTAGTCCTATCAAACTCTTTTGTATTAATCAAAGTGGGACAAAGGGATGTCTGTTGTGAAGCTCTGGTGCCATCACGTCTGCTGTTCACTATACCGTCCACGGTGTGCACCTGTATGTGGACTGAACGCAGAGCTTAAGGACCTCAGACCGGCTCTTTGTCTGCCACGGAGGCCAGCAGAAGGGAAAGGCTGTCTCCAAGCAGAGGATGGCCCACTGGATAGTGGATGCCATAGTCTTGGCGTATCAAACCCAAAGCGTGCCCTGCCCATTCAGGTTGAGAGCTCACTCTACCAGAAGTGTTGCTTCTTCCTGGGCTCTGGTGCACGGCGCCTCGCTGGCAGATACATGTAGAGTTTTGGGCTGGGCGACACCCAAAATGTTTGCTAGATTCTATAGCCTTCATGTAGAGCTGGTATCCTCCCGTGTAATCGTCCCAAGTGGCAAGTGAACGCTGGGGACCCACTCAGTGTTGGCTTGCTGCGCCATTCCCCTCCTATGGACAGGATACGTGTGCTTATTTTGCTCCAGTGAGTTCCTCCATCACCTTTGGCAGTCAAACATTACGTCCCGTCGCCACAGTTGCTGTACCACTGCTGCTGTACCACCGCTGAGCGGCCGGGTCACTGGCCTGAATATGGGAGGCATCTACTTCCGTATTTATACCCGCATTGTGGGGTGGAGCGTGAGATGCAAATCTTGTGTGTCATTGTGCATTGGCTCATTTAGTTACACTCGAAGTGGATTGGTCTCTCAAGCAAGATCCCAATTTGTTGGATCAGTTCCGACGTAACGTCTCCATTCCCTACCTCAGGGAACAAGGGTTACATATGTAACTGAGACATTTTGGCACTCTTTACTGTGTTATGAACCCAGTATGGGTCATATTTGTTGTTGGTTTGTTTTTTTCCTTTGTTTTGCAGGATGGTGTTGAGGTGAGTGACGTCATCATTACTGAAGACTTACACCTGGTTGGGGCTGATGCCGGCAAATTTAAGCAGCTCCCTTCAGTGTGATGGCGCTCGCTCTCCCCTCCTCGTGTCGTGCTCGTTCTCCCTTCAGTTGTTTGTTTTGGTCTTTCCTCTTAATTTTATTCTTACTTTAATAAATGTTATTCCTTTTTTGATCCTCATACAACGTGTTATCTCCTTCTTTGTCGCGGCTTGCGAGCCGGCCGTGACAAATGGGGGCTCGTCCTTTAATTTTTGAAAAATTCCTGTTTTTTTTTTTTTTTTTTGACGTGATTCGAAAGCGCTTTGTTTTGTTTGCGTTCGGTTATTTTGTAAGGAAATTTGGCGTGTTGACTAACCGAATGTAAAACCGGAAGAACGATTGTTTGTATAGCGCTATTGTTTGGGATGTTTTAGACATCATTTTGAGGGAAATACGCGTTGGATGTGGCTGTTTCAAGGACGGAGTGCGATGAATTGCTGTATCTGTAATTTGGTTGTCTAAATTTGCGAAGTTTTAGAAGGTAAGTGATTTTGCAAATCCTATCGTGGGGGGAATTTTGAATTGTATTGGTGTTCCCTTGTTAGGTGTAGCTGCTCGTTCCCTTTTGGAACGAGTGGGGTAATGTAATGTTTTTTATTTTTGTGTTGGTGACCGTGAGTAGAGCAGTTGTCTCGGGAGCATATCCGTGGTATGAGTGAGTCGCCAGCGTGCTGGTTGCTTTTCTTGTACCAGCGGGAGTTGGTGCTTAAATACCCCTCACCAGTAACCACACGAAGATTAGGGGTGAGTTAGTTTTTTTTTCTCTGTAGATAGGGAAAGGGAACTTGTTGTTATTCCTCCTGCTGGGGTTTGTAAAACACGTCTTCTATTTTGTAGCGTGTATTTAAAGTGGTAGCATGTCTACTCTAGTCGAAGATTTTATTAGTTCTCCGTCTGAAGCTTTGCTCGATTCGTGTGCAAAAGATCAATTACTTAAAATTGCGGATCACTATGGAATTGAAATTGGAGATAAGAGGGTAAAGGATAGTACAATTAGAGAAACGCTTAAAACAAAACTGATAGAGCAGTCTATACTGTTTGAAATGCCAGCTACTGCCGGTCAAGTTAAACCTCGTGTTGGCTCTTTAACTTTTGAACAACAAGAACGCTTATTGTTGTTACAGCTTGAACAGGAGCGTTTGAAGTTGGAGGTAGAGCGTGAAAAAACTAGAAACGAACAGACCAATATTGAGCTGCAGAAATATCGTTTGGACATAATAAGAGAAGGCGGATTGAATGGCGGCTCAGTTGATGCTTTTCAGGGTGCTTCTCAAATGTTTGACACTGCTGGAAATTTACGTTTAGTTCCTAAATTTAATGAGCGAGACCCAGATACCTTCTTTGTACTGTTTGAACGGATAGCGGACGCAAGAGGTTGGCCTAGTAAAGAACGTACACTGCTTTTACAATGCGTGCTCACTGGCAGGGCTCAAGAAGTCTATTCGGCTCTTTCACTCACTGACTGCCAAGATTACGATACCGTTAAAGCTGCAGTTTTAAAAGCGTACGAATTGGTACCAGAAGCGTACCGACAAAAGTTTAGAACGTTGTCTAAGGGAGTTAATGAGGCTCATGTTGAGTTTGCTAGAGAGCTTATCATTGCATTTAATCGTTGGTGTATGGCGTCGGAGGTAACCACGTTTGAGGAGTTAAGTAACTTAATTGTGCTTGAACAGTTTAAGAACTCTGTTCCTGCTCGCATTGCGACGTATATAAATGAGCAGAAAGCTGATACACCTGCTAAAGCTGCTGAGTTAGCTGACGATTATATTTTGACGCATAAGAGTAGTTTTGAGTTTCGGAAAAGGGATGAAATGTTTGAAGAGAAAGTAGATCGTACATCCAGAAATTCATCTCTGATCTGTAATTATTGTCGTGGTAAAGGCCACTGGAAAAATGAGTGCCCTGTGCTTAAAGCGAAGAGTAAAGGGGGAAAAGCTCCTCGTGTTAAGCCAGCTGTCCTTGTTGCACCAGTGTTGAATCCTGTTAACTCTTCTTCTGAGGTTTTCCCCACAACAGTGAACCCCATAAAAGATGGAGATTATTCACCTTTTATCACCTATGGGCATGTGTCGATTGTTGGTGAGAAGACAAAAGTTCCAGTGACGATTTTGAGGGACACTGGAGCTTCGGAGTCTTTCATTTTGCAGGATGTGTTGCCATTTTCCTCTGTGAGTGACACTGGTACTAGTGTGCTTATTAGAGGAATTGGGTTAAACGTCTTATCTGTTCCTCTACACAAAATAATGTTGTCATCTCAACTTGTGAGTGGAGAAGTGGTGATTGGTGTGCGTCCGTCTTTGCCAGTGGACGGTGTTGACATAATAATGGGAAATAATTTGGCAGGGGGCAGAGTTTGGCCTGATACTTTTTCACCTCCTGTGGTCTCAATTTTTCCCATCTCAGATCCTGATGAGAGCAGCAAGAATTTTCCGGACGTTTTTACTGCGTGTGCTGTGACTCGATCCATGGCCTCCGCACAACCAAAGTTGTTCTCTGATTCTACTGTAGTAAGACCAACATTTTCATTGCCTGATGACTTTTCTGTTTCTCTTTCAGAATTGATTCAGGAGCAACAACTTGATTCTTCTCTCCAAAACCTTTTTGAGAGTGTGATGTCATCTGATGAAATTAGACATGTTGCTCATGGCTATTTTTTGCAGGATGGAATGTTGGTGAGGAAATGGATTCCGCATGGTAGTGACTTTGCTGGCGATCCTATTATGCAAGTGGTAGTGCCAGAGAAGTATCGCTCAATTGTGTTGAAGATTTCTCATGATGGACTTGCAGGTCATTTAGGGGTTAAAAAGACCTATGACAGAATCCTTCGTCACTTTTTTTGGCCAAAGTTGAAGAAGGATGTGTCAAAGTATATCAAGACATGTCATACTTGTCAACTAACAGGCAAGCCAAATCAGAAGATCAAGCCTGCTCCATTGTTTCCTATTCCTGCTGTCAGTCCACCATTTGAGCATCTGATTATTGATTGTGTAGGCCCATTGCCTAAATCAAAATCAGGTAGTATTTATTTGCTCACTGTTATGTGTGCCTCGACTCGGTATCCTGCGGCTTATCCCCTCCGTACGATCACTGCAAAATCAGTAGTGAAAGCCTTGACTCAGTTCATTTCCGTTTTTGGTATTCCAAAGATTGTGCAAAGTGATCAAGGTACTAATTTTACCTCTCACTTGTTTTCTCAGGTCTTGAAGCTGTTGCACATTAAGCACAATAAAGCTAGTGCTTATCACGCCCAAAGTCAGGGGGCTTTGGAGCGTTTCCATCAGACGCTTAAGTCCTTACTGCGGGCATATTGTACGGAGATGCAAGGTGATTGGGAGGAGGGATTGCCGTGGTTGATGTTGTCAGCACGTGAGGTATGTCAGGAAAGTACTGGATTCAGTCCCAACGACTTGGTGTTTGGGCACACCGTTCGGGGACCACTGGCTGTGCTTTGTGATAACTGGACTGAGAGTACGCCACCTAAAAATTTGATAAGTTATGTGAATGACTTTAAGCGTAGGTTGTATGAAGCAGGTAGGATGGCAAAAGAACAATTGAACTCGTCACAGAAACGTATGAAGTCACTTTATGATAGGCGAACGGAGAAACGACAATTTATGCCAGGCGACCAGGTGTTGGCTCTGTTACCTGTGGAAGGCTCACCGTTTCAAGCTCAGTATACTGGTCCTTTTGTAGTAGTGAAACAAGTAACTGATTTAAACTATCTGATTGCCACTCCAGACAGAAGGAAGTCAACACAGTTATGTCACATAAATCTGTTGAAGCCCTATTACTGCCGTTCTCACAAAGCGTTAGATGCCAAGACTGAGGTAAAACCTGTATTGGTCGTTGATAGTACTGCATCTGCTCCTTTGGAAGAGGAGGTTGATGAAGGAGTTTCTTTTCCAGAGGATACGGTATTGTTAGGTCGTCTTAAAAATTCAGAGACTCTTAAAAATTTGCGTAAAATGTTGGCCCATTTACCAGAGAGTAAACGTGCCGACTTAATTGCTCTTATTAACCGCTATGTCTCTTTATTTGGAGATGTACCTTCACGTACGCACTGGTTGGAGCACGATATCGATGTTGGGGATGCTGAGCCCATTCGCCAACATTTTTATCGGGTGTCTCCAAATAAACTCCTGCATCTTAAGGGTGAGGTTCAGTATATGCTTGATCACGACATTGCACGGCCTTCATTTTCTAGTTGGGCATCTCCCTGCCTGCTCGTTAATAAGCCTGATGGAACTTATCGGTTTTGCACTGATTATAGGAAAATAAATAAAGTGACTAAACCAGACTCATTTCCACTCCCTCGTATTGAGGATTGTGTTGATCGAGTTGGGTCAGCGAAATTTGTTAGTAAATTCGATCTGCTTAAGGGCTATTGGCAGGTTCCGCTGACCCAACGAGCTCAGGAAATCTCTGCCTTCATTACATCTGAAGGGTTATTTTCTTATAACGTTATGAGTTTTGGCCTCAGAAATGCGCCTGCAACCGTTCAGCGACTTATGAATAGGGTTGTTTTTGGGTTGGAGGGAGTTGCTGTTTATCTAGACGACGTGGTAGTTTTTAGTGACTCATGGGAGCAGCACCTGAGTCATATTGCAGACCTCCTTTCTCGTTTCAAAGAGGCTGGCCTTACAGTCAATCTGGCTAAATGCGAGTTCGCTCAAGCTACCGTGACTTACTTAGGTAAGGTTGTGGGACAGGGCAGTGTGCGGCCAGTTCGGGCCAAGGTTGAGGCCATTGACCAGTTTCCGCCTCCAACCACCAAGAAGGAGTTGATGCGATTCTTGGGGTTAGTGGGTTATTACAGGGGGTTTTGTAGGAATTTTTCTACTGTGGTAGCCCCACTCACGGATTTGCTTAAGGCAAAAGTGGCTTTTGTCTGGTCTTCTGTCTGTCAGGAAGCCTTTGAGGCAGCTAAATCGTTACTTACTTCCGCTCCTGTGTTGGCAGCTCCCCGTTTCGATTGTCCTTTTAGGTTGTGTGTAGACGCTAGCAACGTGGGTGCAGGAGCTGTTCTGTTACAGGCCGATGATGCAGGCATTTACCGCCCAGTTAGCTATTTTTCGAAAAAGTTCTCCTCTTATCAGTTAAACTACTCTGTAGTTGAGAAAGAGGCTTTAGCTTTGATTTGGGCCCTACAAAATTTTGAGGTGTATGTGGGTTCTGTGTCGGACCCGTTGGTCGTGTACACCGACCACAACCCGCTTGTTTATTTACATTCTTTGCGGTGCCCTAATCAGCGATTGACCCGCTGGTGCCTCTTCCTCCAATCTTATGCCCTTGATATTAGACACATTAAAGGCACTGACAATGTGGTGGCTGACGCATTGTCTAGAGCTCCTTATTCCTTTTAGCTGTTCACATGTACTGTTTTGCTCTTTTGGTCTCTCTTAAAATTGCTTCTACAGGGCCCGTAGTTGCTGAGGACATTGGGAGTATGACAGAGTGGTGTGAGCTATCTGGTAATGGTTCGGGTGTCATTTTAACATCATCAATTGGACACCCTCTTCTATGGGGGAGGGTGTTATGAACCCAGTATGGGTCATATTTGTTGTTGGTTTGTTTTTTTCCTTTGTTTTGCAGGATGGTGTTGAGGTGAGTGACGTCATCATTACTGAAGACTTACACCTGGTTGGGGCTGATGCCGGCAAATTTAAGCAGCTCCCTTCAGTGTGATGGCGCTCGCTCTCCCCTCCTCGTGTCGTGCTCGTTCTCCCTTCAGTTGTTTGTTTTGGTCTTTCCTCTTAATTTTATTCTTACTTTAATAAATGTTATTCCTTTTTTGATCCTCATACAACGTGTTATCTCCTTCTTTGTCGCGGCTTGCGAGCCGGCCGTGACAACTGTGATGTGACAGATCGCTGTAGCTCCTGAGTTCAAGCCTCAGATCACATGAACTGATCATCTCCTCCTCTTTACTACTAGTTAGAGCACGTAATAAACATGGCTGTTTAAAATAAATATGTATGTTGAAAGACACAGTATAACTTACCGAAATCCATATCATGTCTCATGTAATCGCTCAATCAGTGTTTCAACCATAAAAAAACGTCAATAAAACAGTTTGTAAACAATGTCACATAATGTTTACCTCAGAGAAGCCATCCAATGTCCTTGACAGCTATGTTACATATTCATTATATCTTTACTTAACCTGCTCTTTAATTTTTAATCTATGTTTGAATAAATCTGTTATGTTTTATAACAGCCACCTTTTAAATGTTTATATTTCAAAAAATCGAGTAGGAACATAATTGGATTCCCTTTATAGTTAACAGCATTAATTGAGAGATTTTTTTTTTCCTTGTGAAAATTTGCCGGATACATATCTCAATTAATCTATATCAAATCGAAAAGTGAAATCGGAATTGAATCGTGAAAATTGTGTCAATACCCAGCACTAATAAACAAGCAAGAATTTGGTTTAAATAGGCCCCTCAATACAATTGTACACAAAGGCACATACTGGATATAGTACATGTTTAATTCAGTTATAGTTTTAGTTAAAACTAGGGCTGTCAATCGATTAAAATTTTTTAATCTAATTAACATACTCTGTGATTAATTAATCTAAATTAATCGCATACGTAATTTTTGCTGTGAAAGTATTAAATATTTCAATTCAAATGAAACCTGAAAAGTATTAAAAAGTAGCATTTAGAAGTTATATTAACTAATAATATAATTTTCTACCATATACAATTGAATGCACCTAGCTAACAACAACTTGCTTTGTTCTGGTTTCACCTCACTCCAGTCTAAACTAACTGATTTTATAGGTAGGCCTAATTTACTACACATTATCATTTAAATAACCTGAAAAT
This sequence comes from Ancherythroculter nigrocauda, assembly GCA_036281575.1. Lineage (NCBI taxonomy): Eukaryota > Metazoa > Chordata > Actinopteri > Cypriniformes > Xenocyprididae > Ancherythroculter > Ancherythroculter nigrocauda. Next base: position 18,334,000 of record VTFQ01000013.1, on the reverse strand, counting down.
ATTGTGGATTATTAATGCTAATTTTACTAACCACTCTTATGTTCTCATTTCAGAGTTGTTCGAGTAAATGATTCATTATAGACCGTGTGGACAGATCAGTTGTTGTCATGATTCATTAAAATGAATCTGTTCAAATGAGTCATTAGGTCGCGAATTGGACATAAGCGGACGTTGACGCGTTGTGTGCGAATCACGACTGTTATTAGGACATCGCAAAAGATTTGTCAACACAGAAAACACTACACCACTGGATAGGATTTTCTTTTTGTTTACTGAAAGTGTGGTTTATGTCAGCTGCACGTGCAGGGCGCCTGTCAGAGAAGATGAGGTGACGTTCTTTTGAGCGCTATTCACACCCAACGGATATTCAGGAAAAACATTCTCCGAATGCGCCTCGTGAAACATGGATTCGGTATTACGAACTTTTAGCATTGTGTCAGTTGATTTAGATATTGTGTGTGAGGTAGAGAGAGTGCAAAGACGGTGCTTACTTTGAAGAAGAAGAGAGCTTGCGCGCACGAGGGAGGAGCTCTGCTCGTTCTGTCCGTCAGCGCAGCAGTCGTCTCCCTCCTTCATTTTACAGTCGAATGGTGGCTACAACGGCTCCAGGTTCAAAGGTCAATACGGAATGGATTAATCTGCGTTATTTTTTTAACGCGTTATTTTTTTCAGATTAATTAATCGAAATTAACACATTATTTTGACAGCCCTAGTTAAAACAGAAAAACAAGAACAGAAAGAAAGAGAGGAGAAAGGTAGCATTGATCAAAATGATCAATGTACAGTCCAATCGCAGTTTATATCCCACAGTGCAATGGGTGAGTTAAGGTCACCAACCTATGATTTTATCATCTTAATGTGAGCTATCTAATGCCATTACTGTACTGAATCAGTTTGAGGTGCTGTCTAGAAAGAAGAGAACTAAATCAATGGGGGAATTCTCTCTCTTTCCCCTTATAGACACAAGAGAGAAATAGAGCGATGTGTTTTAGGATGATCTATATGCTAAAGCAGTGAGAGTGCACTGACCATAAACAATTCATTACGAGGACAGGATGGCTCAGGAACAGATATCTGCTAAGACCAAGACACAGTTCAAATGTGAGCAAGAGGAATGATGAACGACAAAGGATGAGATCATCTGTGTGGGACGAAGAACTGACTTTGCAATCGACCTGTTTGTGTATGTTTTATGTATGTTTTAAATTACCCATCTATGATCAGACTGTCACCTTATGAAGCTCTCAAATGTTAAAGATGACATATTATGCCCTTTTACAAAGTCATGATATTGTTTTTGGGGTCCACTATGTTTTGTCTTCCTTGAATGTTTAGAAAACACATTGTTTTTTTTTTACATATTTTACACATATTTGTTGCAGCTCCTCTCTTCCCAGTCTGTCAGTAACCCTCTGTTTAGTTCCTGAAGCCCCTCCTTACGAAAAGCGCAGTGTGCTCTGATTCATCGGCTGGATCAGTGTGTTGTGATTGGTCAGCCGCTTCAAGCATGTTTCGGAAATGTCACGCCCCATACTATAATTCAGCTTCTCAGGTTTAAACTCAGGTTTTACTTGAACACAGCGCCAATGTTGTAGTACTCAAGACCAGTCTTAAGACCATTTTTTGAAGGTCTTGGTCTTGTCTTGGTCTCGACCACGTTTGTACTCTGTCTTGTCTCGGTCTCAGACTAAGAGGATTTTGTTTTAAGACCGGTCAAGACCACAACTACAAGGATATCACTAAATTGAGAGTGCATTGTCTGATTTATTTATTAACGTCATTAATGTTAATGATTGGATGTAAAACTTACTGCTTCAGATGCAATCAATAACTTATTTCTAATTTGATTTATTTATTGTGCTGTTTCAGAAATTAATGAAGGATGAATGAAGGAAATTAAAGGGGTGGTTCAGTGGTTTTTCTCTAGGCTTGATTGTTAATGCTTCGTTTTTTTGAAAACCTGTATTTTTCATATATTTTACATTTATTCTACACCTCTGTTTCCACTGTCATATGAACGGCTCGTTTGACTTCCTGCTTCTATTAAGCCACTCCCTCCGAAATACGCAATGTGCTCAGATTGGTTGGCAGGTTGGTAGCTGGCCCAGTGTATTGTGATTCGCTGAAGCGTCCGGAAACGCCACGCCCCTTACCATCCGTAGTTACACGCTAAGCTGGAAATGTAAATAATGGCGTCTGTAATGTATTGCTGTATCAAATTGAGCCCGAATCAGACCCAGATGAACAGCAATCGCGGCTTTTAAAGGACGTTTATGAATGGTATTTCATTTTGTATTTGTGTCAAAGTGTTTAGATATGCTGTCACTGCTGTTTGTTAGCTTTCGATATACATTTGTATCCTGATTAAAGCTTTACTGTAGCCAAATACATGCCTGAGTAGTCGCATTTTTGTAAAGGTAGCGTTTAATTTATAGCATGAACAACTGTTTGTCTATGAACAGAGACGTTTGTTGGTGTTTGTTGCACTAGAACTTAGCTAACTGGCTAGCAAAAACGAGTCGCTCTTTGTATATGTCATTGATGCATTAAAAATAGCATCAGAACTATAACATTACGTTTAAAAGACATGTACAAACAATAAAATGTACTTACAGTTTGAAGCCAATAAACAGCAGCTTCTGTTTTTTAAAGTGGGAACTGCTTCATCTTTCAGTAAAAGCCTTTGTGTAAATCCAGCATTGAACTCGTGTAGATTCTGGAAGCTGTGTTCAGCGCCGCATCCAGTGTAGAAAATATCTCAGATTATAATGGGTTCTATTATCTTTTGACGCGTTGCGTCGCGTCCGTTGTACACAACTCTTCTGCTTCCATTATACTGCGCCACATGGCCTCGCCCACTTTGTTGCACGTTCCCAGGGGCGTTTACGTTAACAGAAAGGGTTTATGACGTCACCAACCCGGGAAGAAGCTCGTTGTAGTCCAAACCGCCCATTTTTGTAGGCAATAAACTGCCATAACTTTAAAAGACAATATCTCCGTTTGCATTAAACGTTCAGTGCTGTAACTTTGCAGATACTGTTTATGCTCAAGCAGCAGCATTACACACTAACTAAAGTTAAAAAAGTGAAATCGCATGTAACCACCCCTTTAATACAAATGCTCACAAAATTCAAGATATTGTTGCAAAAAAGTACTTGTATGAGATCTGGATTTTTATATTATAACGTGATATAATTAAGCAATATCACAAGATCAAGAGAGCTGTTTTCACAGATTTGAGCATGATTGCAAACATGATACTGCTTTTATAATTACATTTGATAAAGTCAAATAAAATATTTTTAAAACATTATTCTCAACATTATGCATTTGTAATTTACAAATTTAGATGCATCTTCTGTATTACCTCTGCAGTGCAAAGATGAATTTTGTTGTTAATGATTTAATTTGATTAGTAACAGCTCTACATAATCTTAATCTAATTATATTCATTGATTAATTTAAAAATAAGTAATTTCTCAGGCATTAATGTGGATCTTTATGAATTTAAGGAGTGCTGGTATGGTCTTGGTATTGACTCAACCCCTCAAAGCCTTGGCCTTGTCTTGGTCTCAATCTCAGATTAGGTGGTCTTGACTACAACACTACATAGCGGCAACGCACTAATAACGCAACCTAAAAAAGCCTCACCTCACTTTTTTGCTTATGCCTTGGGCAGGAATTATTTAAATGAGGAATATCATGGCGTGTATCTTCCTGGAAGAAAACTCAAGACTATAATTAAGGTGTTCAGGGAGTTCAGAAACAGTGCTTTGATATAGAGAATAACTCCCTTTAGAGAGGAGTTTGTAACTCTGACCTTTTTCATGTTCAAACATCAACATTACACTCTAAGAAAGTTGAAAATGTAAAAAAGCATAATAGGTCCTCTTTAAGTGTGCAGTTAGTGCAATGAGCTTGTTTGTGTGTCTACTGCTTGCACAGAAACGACCTTGTAAAAGACTATTGTGATTAGCGTGCAGTTTTTTATAATTACCTTTAATTCGAGTTTTTCTCGTGCTCAATCAGAGCAGAAAGATTCAAAGTGTGTTGATAAGAGCTGAAAATAGCCTAATCCCTCTCTGTCCTGAAGCTTCACTCCTTCTCCTGCTGTACCAGCCAGAGGACAAACCAACACATCCTCCCTGCAGAAGGGATTAACACTCACAGGCTATTTCAGGAGTTAAATCATTTGTGAGATTCATCCACATTCCTTCAGTAGTGTAAACACTTGCCAGCCCATGAGCTGAGAAACGTGCCGGCCATTTTCACTGCGTCTGGAAAAAGAGGGGTTTGACATGAAATATTTACACTTTTAGTATGTTGGGATTACGGGTTATTTGATCCATGTATCAAACTGTTCGTTTGTCTGTCCATCCATCCATCAATCAGTTCATTTGTTGGGAATCTCCTCTAAAGTGTGTTCCTGTAGATTGCAAAGACAAACATTTCATTACAATAAAGCGATATCACATGAGCAAGAGTGACCTAATTACTATTCAGATACAAAAGCATGATTTGTAACTGTATATCTATACTGGTCAAAAGTTTGGAATAATTACGTTTTTTTAATGTTTCTGAATGTTCACCAAGGCTGCATTCATTTATTTGATCACAAATACAGTAAAAACAGTAACATTGTGAAATATTATTACAATTGAAAATATAATTCTTGAGCACAAAACAGCATGTTAGAAAGATTTCGGAAGGATCATGTGACACTGAAGACTGGAGTAATGATGCTGAAAATTCAGCTTTGCATCACAGGAATAAATTACATTTTAAATTAGAAAACAGTTATTTTGACTAGTAGTGTATATATTCAGTATATATGGTAAGTGAATGTTACAGGGTGTGTTTGTATAGTATTACTCTGTTTTATCTAAATGATTTTACACACAGCAAAATCCCCAGAGTTAAATCAACTCTGCTCAGAGTACATATGGTCCCTCTCTAAATAATGTTAAAGGTGCCCTTGATTCAAAAATTGAATTTACCTCGACATAGTTAAATAACAAGAGTTCAGTACATGGAAAAGACATACAGTGAGTCTCAAACTCCATTGTTTCCTCCTTCTTTTATAAATCTTATTTGTTTAAAAGACTTCAGGAAAACACTCGGATTTCAACATAACACCGACTGTTACATAACAGTCGGGGGCTCCACCCCAATATTTGCATAATGCCAGTGTTCAAATGCATTACACAAGGACAGCCAGTAACGTCTGGATCTGTGCACAGCTGAATCATCAGACTAGGTAAGCAAGAACAACAGCGAAAAATGGCAGATGGAGCAATAATAACTGACATGATCCATGATATCATGATATTTTTAGTTATATTTGTAAATTGACTTTCTAAATGTTTCGTTAGCATGTTGCTAATGTAGGCTACTGTTGGTTAAAGTTACACCGGTTATTACTGTATTCACGGAGACAAGAGCCGTCTCTATTTTCATTTTTAAACACTTGCACTCTGTATAATTCATAAACACAACTTCATTCTTTATAAATCTCTCCAACAGTGTAGCATTAGCCGTTAGCCACGGAACACAGCCTCAAACTCACTCAAAATAAAACGTTGACATCCAAATATATACTTTACTCACATAATTCGAAGCATGCATGCAGCATGCATGACGAACACCTTGTAAAGATCCATTTGAGGGTTATATTAGTTGTGTGAACTTTGTAAATGCGCTGTAATATAGTCAACAACTCATGTGGCAGGGAACACGCTCGCTCTTAAAGGGGCGGCGTCAGTGAAAATCAGTGCATTGTTAATGATGCCCCAAAATAGGCAGTTAAAAAAATTAATAAAAAAAAACTATGGGGTATTTTGAGCTGAAACTTCACAGACACATTCAGGGGACACCTTAGACTTATATTACATCTTTTAAAAACATGTTCAAGGGGACCTTTAAAGTAACACTGAAGCAGAGTTAAAGTTAATGAGATAATTAAGCAATTAATGAGGCTGTGCCTTAAGTCACTTGTAGTTCTTGTGTTTTTTATTTCTTCAGTGATTCTGCTTGTTAACAGCAGGTGTTCATCACTAATGTGCAATCATTACTTAATTAATTGCTTAATTATCTCATTAAATTTAACTCTGCTTCAGTGTTATTTTAACACTATTTAGAGAGGGACCATATGTACTCTGAGCAGAGTTGATTTAACTCTGGGGATTTTGCTGTGCAGTAAGCATGTGTTCACTGTGTTTAGGCTGAAGTCTTTAGGTGGAGGTATAGATGGTCATTTGAAGAAGCAGTTATCCAGCTCCAAGCGGATGCGGCAGCTTCTCAAACCCCTGTGGGAGGCTCACTGTCAGAGCTTGGCATGTCATCTGCTGAGGTATGTGAATGACTGAATTAAGTATACTTGTGACCGTTGACAGTGTATGTGTATCTGTTCACTCTACAAGTATTTGGACAATTTTTTACCTTGGAATATTGTGCACTTTTGTGAGAGAGAAAGAGATGTGTGTGTATGCTGGAGAAAGAGAGATTTAAAAATTCAGCAGCGTTATAATTGGCTCAGTCTCACCTCCGAAAATCAGCTCTGAATCACGCTCTCTGTACAGAATGTCTCCTCGCAACCCTGTACAATAACTCTGTGTGCATATGCCTATTAAACTTAGAGACCTTAAATCTGAAGCACACTATTGAAGGAATAGTGCACCCAAAAATGAAAATTTGAAGTCATATAAAACCCATGTATTGTTTATATCCATGGAACACACAAAAGTAGTTTTGTGTGTGTGTGTGTGTGTGTGTGTGTGTGTGTGTGTGTGTGTGTGTGTGTGTGTGTTTTATTGATGAAAACAAAAAACAGCATTCAGGTTTGGAATGATATGATGTTGACTTAAAAATGAGAGAAATTTTATTTTCTGGGATAAGTGTTCCTTGCGACTAAAACCACACACACTTCCCTGTCTTCAACTGTTGGTACATAATCAGTTACAGTAGCACACGATTGGCAGAAAGCTGCCTCAGACATTTTTTCTTTTCTTTTTTTTTCATTTACAGAGCCTGTGTAATTTCTCTGGGCTCCTATTTTAGTGATATCTGACAGCAGGGACATTTAGTAGCTTTAAATGCAGCTACATTTTTTTTTCCTGAATAAAAGTGCTGGTCTGTGCAGAACTTGCCACCACAATGCTAAGGTGTTCTTGGCAGTTTCCAGGGCTTTGTGTTTGCCTGTTGCTATGCTGTTTCTTAGTGGTTGCTTGCTATGGTGTAGCCCTAGTCAAAAGAGCCAATTCCCTATAGGCTAACTGGAATATTTCATCCCCTAGATATGGCTCAGGTACCTCTTTCTATGTAAGTATAATAGAGGGATGTAACTTTTAAAATGACCACTGACTCCAAAGCTGATGTCACAGCATAGCTCACGTAGTTTTAGTGAATGGCCACTAGAGGCAATGTGATCCATTTTATTTAGCTATCACAGCCCATTCTCTTATATCACTGATTCCCAACCAAGGGTACCTGTATAAAATAAAATAAAATAAAATAAAATAAAATAAAATAAATTGACAAATATTATTCAATAAATTGTTTAACAAATATAACATGGATAAATAGATATTTAAAAATTATTTTAAATAGTGAATAATTTTATTAATGATCATATTATCAGGTAAATATCAGGATATCAGGATAATATTAGTTAAAAGGAAAGTGGTGTCGTTGAAGGTGTACTTAAGCTTTATTGATGATACAAATGAGCCTTGGAAAACGAATTTGTCATTGGATCAAAATTCTTTGTTTCATATAAGCCCTTTACAAGTCAATAGTTATGTTTTTTTTTAGTCATTGCTTTTTTCATCTCATATGTTTCTCTGTGTCTGTGTGTGCCTGTGCTACTTCAGCGAGTCTCTACACAGTTTTCTTGTAAGACATGTATAGGAGGTGTGCTTAAAAATTCTAAAGAGCTGATGTATAGTTCAGAACCGTGGAATGTGCTGCTTTGAACAATTCTATTGAAGAATTCTCAAGCAAGAAGTGTGTGTGAATAGTCAACGTGGGTGTCTCGCTCTTCCATTTATCCGTGTGCGGTCTTTGTCTCCTGCCTTTACTCCAGCAGCTAAAGAACGTGATCTGTTATCTCTATTCAGCTCCTAATGTCAGCTAGTTCTGAACACAAAAGAGACGCATATCTACAGGAGAACTGTCAGTGTGTGTGTGTGTGTGTGTGTACAGTGCATGCAGTTCAATTGAAGGAGGGTTATGATGTCATGGGATGAGTGATTGATGGACAAAATCCCCTAGATGGACATTCATCCCGCACACAGAAACAAACACACACACCTACATTCAGAGATAAAGAGTCTTAGAGACAAGAAAAGACTGGAAGAAAGAACAGATGAGAAAAATGAGAGAATGAGGAGAGGAGAGGCAAACAAAGATATAATGTATCCTTACACAACATACAAAAATTACTATAGTAAAGCACCTTTTAGGGCATATTTCATAGCAATGTTGTTTTCATGGCCATGGGTTTCCCTGCGGAATTGGGCTACTTTTACACCGTTGCCACGGGTTGTTTATCTATTCCACGGCCCTCCAAATCCCCCCTCCCCCACCCCCAAAGGAAAGTGATTTTTACCCCCCAGAACATGATTAGGTGTGTTAACTTGCTAAATTAAAAAAAAAAAAAAAAAAAATTAATAAAAATTTAGTCCTGAAATTATTTTTCCACTTTATTTAAGTTTAACTTTATTATGTCATGAGTTTTAATAAGCAGAAAATACAATGATAAAACTGTACTCAAGAACTATCACGAAAACTATGGAAGAGGATTAGGGCCAAGAAATAATAAAAAAATAAAACCATCTCGAGATTAAAGTTGTTAAATTTCGAGAAAAAACTCATTAAATTTAGAGAAAAAAGTCGAGATAAAATGTAGAGAATAAACTCGTTAAATTACGAGAAAAAATTCGAGATAAAATGTTGAGAATAAACTTGTTAAATTTCGAGAAAAAACTCGTTAAATTTAGAGAAAAAAGTCAAGATAAAATGTAGATAATAAACTCGTTAAATTACGAGAAAAAATTCGTTAAATTTCGAGAAAAAAGTCGAGATAAAATGTAGAGAATAAACTCGTTAAATTACGGGAAAAAACTTGTTAAATTTCGAGAAAAAAGTCGAGATAAAATGTTGAGAATAAACTCGTTAAATTACGGGAAAAAAATCATTAAATTTCAAGAAAAAACTCGAGATAAAATGTTGAGAATAAAGTCATTAAATTATGAGAAAAAACTCAAATTACGAGAACAAATCCGTTAAATTATGAGAAAAATGTCGTTAAATTTCGAGAAAACTCAAATTACGAGAACAAATCCGTTAAATTATGAGAAAAATGTCGTTAAATTTTCGAGAAAAGTCGAGATAAAATGTTGAGAATAAGCTCGTTAAATTACGAGAAAAAACTTGTTAAATTTCGAGAAAAAAGTCGAGATAAAATGTTGAGAATAAAGTCATTAAATTATGAGAAAAAAGTTGTTAAATTTCAAGAAAAAAGTTGAGATAAAATGTTGAGAATAAACTCGTTAAATTACAAGAAAAAACTAGTTAAATTTCGAGAAAAAAGTCGAGATAAAATGTTGAGAATAAACTCGTTAAATTACGAGAAAAAACTTGTTAAATTTCGAGAAAAAAGTCAAGATAAAATGTTGAGAATAAAGTCGTTAAATTATGAGAAAAAAGTCGTTAAATTTTGAGAAAAAAGTCGAGATAAAATGTTGAGAATAAACTCGTTAAATTACGAGAAAAAACTCTTTAAATTTCGAGAAAAAAGTCGAGATAAAATGTTGAGAATAAACTCGTTAAGTTACGAGAAAAAAGTCGAGATAAAATGTTGAGAATAAACTTGTTAAATTACGAGAAAAAACTCGGTAAATTTCGAGAAAAAAGTCGAGATAAAATGTTGAGAATAAAGTCATTAAATTATGAGAAAAAACTTGTTAAATTACGAGAACAAATCCGTTAAATTATGAGAAAAATGTCGTTAAATTACGAGAACAAATTCGTTAAATTACGAATTTGTTCTCATAATTTAAAGACTTTTTTCTCGTAATTTAACAACTTTAATCTCGAGATGGTTTTATTTTTTTATTATTGCTTGGCCCTAATCCTCTTCCGTAGAAAACAGCCATATTTTTAGCGCAGAAATAAAATTCACCAAAACACAAACACATACACTCATATCTAACTGCCTTTTGAGTGTTTTGCATCAGGCAGTGTAGTTGCCCTGGTGATAACATTGTACGGGCAGAGGTCATGCCCTCAAGAGAGGATCGTCACACACACAACCATTCTAACTCACACTCTCTCTCTTTCTTTCAGTACCATGGACAGCTCTAAGCGAGCAACATGATTGGTTGAGAGACATAGGGGCTGCAGAGAACGAGAGAAAGCGAGAGAGAGAGAGAGAGAGAGAGAGAGAAGATCACCAGGGGATGGAGTGAGTAAGCAGTGAGGGTTGGAGAGAGCTGGAGGGAAGGAGATCAGAGAGCAAAAAAGAAGGTAGAGAGAGAAAAAAAGGACAGAGGAACAGATGCTACAGCTCGTCTCTTTGCCTACTGACGCCTGAGCTGGGTTCATCGCTGCGTGTGTGTGACGCGCACGGGGGTGTGCGAGTGTGTGTGTGACGGCAGCCGCGGCGGCAGCAGCAGCAGGGGAGGACGGATCAAAGAGATTGTAGGACACGATGCATTTA
>VTFQ01000013.1:17503786-17592783 GCA_036281575.1 Ancherythroculter nigrocauda | reverse complement strand
CCCTCACTTCCGGATCTATGGCTGCGGTTATGAAATTGCTGGTCCTGCAGTTCTGCAGCTGAAATCTATTGTGCAACATTTAGGCAATCATTTAACAGAGAGACTGTCCCCACAGAGAAATTTCATAGAGAACACACATCTTTATATTTATAATGAGCATGTCGCCATCTATTGGAGAGAATATAAAACGTTCAGAAAATAGTTCCATCACCACCACAATGTGTTGGGCAGACTTTAGATCAAAAGAACCATCAAAACCAAGTTAATTTCAACACAAAACTAACAGATCATGTACACTGAAAAGTAAATTGTGATAGTCTCTGGTTCAGCTTTACTGCAGCAACAAATCCACTGAGCTGCCCGTCGGCCACTTCTTAGCTGGACTCTTCAAGGCTTTTTTTTAAAAAAAAAAAAAGAAGGAAAAAAAGTAAACAATTACATTTATTTCAGTTAAAAGTATGTTTCTTCTGTATGTTAAAAATATTAATTTCCTAGTGTTAAAAGCAACTTAAAAAAACCCCCCTCAAACTTACTGTAATTTCTCCAGTTTATAGTGTGGATTGAACTTTATAGCAGTGAGCAGGGGCGGACTGGCCATCTGTGTGATCTGGAGAATCACAGAACGGCCGGTACTCCAGGACGGCCGGCGGGCCGGCCCACCACCCGCCACGCACGCAGTCATCATCTGTTTTTTCCCCCCACTAATCCGTTTCACACTCCAGTACTGTAGGTGGCAGCAATGCACCTTTAAGTTGGATGCCAGCTGCACTGGCCGTGGCCGCCAAGTAAGCAGCAAAGACGTAAAGTTAATCTAATATGCTTTTAACACAACATCTAGTCAACATCAGTGCTTTTGCTATGATTTGGATGGTATAGTATCATGAGCCACAATTAAAGTCTTGTGACACTCATGCCAGGCGTTATTGTTGTTGTTGTCGAGTTTCCGCACGCCGATTGCTTTGGGCCGGGCCTAGTCAAAGTCCAGGACCGTTTTTTAGTCCCAGTCCGTCCCTGGCAGTGAGCAGGTCAGTGCCCGTCTCTGTGAGTTTATTATTAGACAGATCCAGCTCTTTCAGATGTGAGGGATTTGTTGTCAGAGCTGAAGCCAGAGCAGCACAACCTTCATCTGTTATATCACACTCCCTCAGCCTTCAGACAGAAAAATTACACAGTATATTTACCATCTCATTTCAGAACACAAAGTTACACTATATAGCCTACACTTTATTATATATCTTTTCCTTAGGATCACCAATCCTAAATGATCTTACCATAATATCTCCAACATACAAAAATGACACATGCACAAAAAACATCAGTAAATTTAGAATTATGTGATGATCTATTTACACTTTGAAAAAAATAGACAAAAATATAATTTTAATGTGCTGATTTTCCTGATAAAGCATCAATACGAATTAGATTCCTCTACATCATGTGCTAATGTAATAGCTTCTTAACTGGACTAATTACATTTATTGAATACCAACACATCAGACCATTTATTTGTGTTTTCTTTTTAATCTGTGGGTCTTGAAGAACTTACTTCAGTGTCTCAAGTTTACACTGAGGATTTTGTAGTGCATCAGAGAAAAGTTTCATGCCTTGATCTCTTAGGTTATTCTCAGAGAGATCCAGCTCTCTCAGATGTGAGGGGTTCGAATTCAGGGCAAAAGCCAGAGCAGCACAACCTTCATCTGTGATATCACACCCCCACAACCTGTGGACAAATAAACAACAGTTCTGATTGCTTAATTCCAGGAATACAGCACAATATTCAGTATTACAATGCTAATAAAACTTTAGGAGGACAGCTGAAGTGTTAGCAATATTGTTTATAATAAGATCTCATGCTATTAAAAAATAAAGAGTGTTAAAATAGAGTTTAAATAATTCTAAAAAACTTTTACCACAGTGCTTCCAGTTTGCAGTGAGGACTTTGCAGTCCAGCGCAAAGTAACTTCATGCCTGAACTCTTCAGATGATTGAAGTTTAAGTTCAGTTCTCTCAAACATGAGAATTCTGAGCCGAGAACTGAAGCCAGATCAGTACAGCAATTCTCTGAGAGACTACAACAACCAAGCCTGAAAATAAAATAAGATCACTTTTGTGCATTCATTATTCAGTTTATGCACAAATACTCTCAACCTGCAGTTTTTCAATAAAAGTCAAATGCACACATCTGTACAAACACATATCTAAATATGACAACAAAGGATCTAAATATGAGATTATATATTATTATTAAAATATAAATTATAAATATGCTTTTAAAATGTCCAAACTTGTTTTAGACAAAGTATAACAAGTCATTCTGCAGGGCATTACTATATGTAAACATGCAGATTTACTTCATTATTGTGTTCATAATGTGAAAGAGCCGTTCACTTACTGAGCTGATCTGGATGCTTCAACCACAGGCAGTAGATTATGGAGAACTTGATCCTGTGTGATGTTTATTTGGTTGAACTCATCCCTGATGTATTCCTTTAAAAACTCTTCCAGCTGCTCTGAAGTAAGCAACACAAAAACCAGAGCTGACCATTGTGACGGAGACAGAATGGCATCTTTTATCGTCCCTGAGCTCAGATACTCTTGGATTTAATTTTCCAGAGTATGATCACCTAGTTCATTCAGACAGTGAAACAGATTGATGGATTTATCTGGATAAAGATTTTCTCTAATCTTCTTCTTGACATACTGGATAATTTCATCTGTATTGTGAGTTGTTCCTCCTGTTTGTGTCAGTAGGCACTTAAAAAGAGCTTGATTGGACTCTAACGAGAGACCCAGAAGGAAGCGAAGGAAGAGGTCAAGATGGCCATTCTTACTTTACAAAGCCTCTTCAACAGCCCTCTCATAGATTGTGAAGCATGCTGGGGACTGTTCATTGTATTTTAAGCACTGGTATTCACTGAGAACATCTACATTTTTCAAACTGAATGAAAACAACACATACAGAGCTGCGAGATGTTCCTGAATGCTGAGGTGAACAAAGCAGTAGACTTTCCTCTGACACAGACCAAACTCCTCTCTGAAGATCTGAGTGCACAATCCAGAGTACACTGATGCTTCTGTCACATCAATGCCACACTCTCTCAGATCTTCTTCTCTCTCAGATCTTCTTCATAGAAGATCACACTGTGTTTCATAAGCTCTTGAAAAGCCAGTTTCCCCAGTTTGAGGATCATATCTTCATCTGTCAATTTCTTCTCATAGTCCTTCTCATGTTTGATGTTGGTCTGAAGGATCAGGAAGTGTGTGTACATTTGAGTGAGAGTCTTGGGAATCTCTCCACTCTCTGCTTCACTCAACATCTTCTCTAGGACAGTGGCTGAGATCCAGCAGAACACTGGGATGTGGCACATGATGTAGAGGCTCCTCGATGACTTCAGGTGTGAGATGATTTTATTGGCCAGACTCTGATCTCTGATTCTCTTCCTGAAGTATTCCTCCTTCTGTGGGTCATTGAAGCCTCGTACCTCTGTCACTCGATCAACACACTCAGAGGGGATGAGATCAGCTGCTGCTGGTCTGGAGGTGATCCAGATGAGAGCAAAGGGAAGCAGATTCCCCACAATGAGGTTCATCAGCAGCACATCCACTGAAGCTGATTCAGTCACATCAGACAACCTCTTGTTGTTCTGAAAATCCAGAGACAGACAACACTCATCCAAACCATCAAAGATGAAAATGATTTTACATTCATTTGGAGAGATTTCCAGTTGTTTTGTGCCCATGAAAAACTTTAGAAGATCTTTAAGACTGAATGTTTTGTCCTTCAGCAAATTGAGCTCTCTGAAAGGAAGTGGAAAAATGAGGTGAACATCCTGATTTGCTTTCCCTTCAGCCCAGTCCAGAATGAACTTCTGCACAGACACTGTTTTTCCAATGCCAGCGACTCCTTTAGTCAGCACAGTTCTGATGGGTTGGTTTTGTCTGTGTAAAGGTTTGAAAATGTTTTGCACTTGATTGGGGTGTCCTCCGCTGAGGCTTTCCTGGAAGCTTTTTCAACCCAGCTGATCTCATTTTCAACCCAGCTGATCTCATTATTGATCTCTCCACCTCCACCTTCTGTGATGTAGAGCTCAGTATAAATCTCATTGAGGAATGTTGGGGTTTGTGGCGACCAGGGCGGGCGAGAGCCGTGAGGGAACGGTGCGAGGCCGGTGACGCAAGTGATAACGAGCATCACCTGGGAGGCGCACCGGCCTTGAGTCTCTCACGGAGGAGCTCCGGGAGCATAAAAGGAGGAGCGACGACCGTGAAGGACGAGAGAGGACCAGGCCTGGACGTTATTTTATGTTTTATTATGTTTGTGTGGCCGGCAGACGTCCGCGAGGGTCTGCCGGCATTACTTTCGTTTTGTTCTTTGTTTATTTTATATTATTATATTATATATTATATTATATATAAGTTTTGTTGAATGTTCGCCGGTTCCCACCTCCTTCTTCCCGTATATACGAACTACGTTACAGGGTTCCTTGCTTTTCTATTCCCTCATGGAAACACTGAGACTTTGTCTTCAGGTCTGATTTCAGTTTGATGCGGACTTCAGCATTTTGACAGTCAGAGCTTCAACATACATTAGCAAACACAATGTTAGCAAATTAGCAAGCACAGATTTATACACACCCAAATATAACATAATTTGACTTTATGAAAGTAAATGTTATAGAACTTATCAATGTTTATTTACAAACCCGATTCCAAAAAAGTTGGGACACTGTACAAATTGTGAATAAAAACAGAATGCAATGATGTGGAAGTTTCAAATTTCAATATTTTATTCAGAATACAACATAGATGACATATCAAATGTTTAAACTGAGAAAATGTATCATTTTAAGGGAAAAATAAGTTGATTTTAAATTTCATGGCATCAACACATCTCAAAAAGTTGGGACAAGGCCATGTTTACCACTGTGTGGCATCCCCCTTCTTTTTATAACAGTCTGCAAACGTCTGGGGACTGAGGAGACAAGTTGCTCAAGTTTAGGAATAGGAATGTTGTCCCATTCTTGTCTAATACAGGCTTCTAGTTGGTCAACTGTCTTAGCTCTTCTTTGTCGCATCTTCCTCTTTATGATGCACCAAATGTTTTCTATGGGTGAAAGATTTGGACTGCAGGCTGGCCATTTCAGTACCCGGATCCTTCTTCTACGCAGCCATGATGTTGTAATTGATGCAGTATGTGGTCTGGCATTGTCATGTTGGAAAATGCAAGGTCTTCACTGAAAGAGACGACGTCTGGATGGGAGCATATGTTGTTCTAGAACTTGGATATACCTTTCAGCATTGATGGTGCCTTTCCAGATGTGTAAGCTGCCCATGCCACACGCACTCATGCAACCCCATACCCCAACCCCATACCCCAACCCCAACCCCAACCCCATACCATCAGAGATGCAGGCTTCTGAACTGAGCACTGATAACAACTTGGGTTGTCCTTGTCCTCTTTAGTCCGGATGACATGGCCAGTTTTCCAAAAAGAACTTCAAATTTTGATCTGACCACAGAACAGTTTTCCACTTTGCCACAGTCCATTTTAAATGAGCCCTGGCCCAGAGAAAACGCCTGCGCTTCTGGATCTGTTTATATGGCTTCTTTTATGACCTATAGAGTTTTAGCCGGCAACGGCGAATGGCACGGTGGATTGCGTTCACCGACAATGTTTTCTGGAAGTATTCCTGAGCCCATGTTGTGATTTCCATTACAGTAGCATTCCTATGTGATGCAGTGCCGTCTAAGGGCCCGAAGATCACGGGCATCCAGTATGGTTTTCCGGCCTTGACTCTTACGAACAGAGATTGTTCCAGATTCTCTGACTCTTTGGATGATATTATGCACTGTAGATGATTATAAATTCAAACACTCTTTGCAATTTTCTCTGAGAAACTCCTTTCTTATATTGCTCCACTATTTTTCACCGCAGCATTGGGGGAATTGGTGATCCTCTGCCCATCTTGACTTCTGAGGGACACTGCCACTCTGAGAGGCTCTTTTTATACCCAATCATGTTGCCAATTGACCTAATAAATTGCAAATTGGTCCTCCAGCTGTTCCTTATACACTACCGTTCAAAAGTTTGGGATCGGTAAGATTTGTAATATTTTTGAAAGAAGTTTTGTCTGCTCATCAAGATTGCATTTATTTAATTAAAAATACAGTAAAAACAGTAATATTGTGAAATATTATTACAATTTAAAATAACTGTTTTCTATTGGAATATATTTTAAAATGAAATTTATTCTTGTGATGGCAAAGCTGAATTTTCAGCATCATTACTCCAGTCTTCAGTGTCATATGATCCTTCAGAAATCATTCTAATATGATGATTTGCTGCTCAAGAAACATCTATCATTATTATCAATGTTAAAAACAGTTGTATGCTTTTTTTTCAGGATTCCTTGATTAATAGAAAGTTCAAAAGAACAGCATTTATCTGAAATACAAAGCTTTTGGGTCCCACTTTATATTAAGTGGCCTTAACTATTATGTACTTACATTTAAATTAATCATTTGATACTATGCACTTATTGTGTACATGCATGTGTTTACATTGTACTTATATTTTAAAAACACCTGCATGTAATTACATCTGTAATTAATTTATGTAATTACATTTATAATTACACTGTTGATTCATCCCTTACACCTTACCCCTAGCCTTAAACCTACCCATACCACCAAAGCTGTCCCTAACCTTACCCATATCCACCTCAATAGCAGCAGAAGTGTTTTGCAATTCAATATGAACCCAATACGTACATTGTACTTATTTTTTGATGTAAGTACATAGTAATTAAGGCCACTTAATATAAAGTGGGACCAGCTTTTGTAACATTATACACTACCGTTCAAAAGTTTGGGGTCAGTAAGAATTTTTTTATTTTTTTTTGAGAAGAATTTAAAGAAATTATATTTTTTCAGCAAGGATGCATTAAATCAATCAAAAGTGACAGTGAAGACATTTAAAATGTAACAAAAGATTATATTTCAAATAAAGGCTGTTCGTTTGAACTTTCTATTCATCAAAGATTCCTGAAAAAAAAATTGTAACAAATATACACAGTAAATGTTTCTTGAGCAGTAAATCAGCATATTAGAATGATTTCTGAAGGATCATGTGACACTGAAGACTGGAGTAATGATGCTGAAAATTCAGCTTTGACATCACGGAATAAATTACTTTGTAAAATATATTCAAATAGAAAACAATTATTTTAAATTGTAATAATATTTCACAATATTACATTTTTTTTTTTTTTTTTTTTTAAATTACATAAATGCAGCCTTGGTGAGCAGATGAAACTTCTTTTAAAGACATTAAAAATCTTACTGATCCCAAACTTTTGAACAGTAGTGTATGTACATTTAACTTTTCCGGCCTCTTATTGCTACCTGTCCCAACTTTTTTGGAATGTGTAGCTCTCATGAAATCCAAAATGAATCAATATTTGGCATGACATTTCAAAATGTCTCACTTTCAACATTTGATATGTTATCTATATTCTAGTTTATGAGTTTATGAGATTTGTAAATTATTGCATTCCTTTTTTATTCACAAGGAATCGGGTTTGTATTTATTTATTTATTTTTTACAGTGGCTTCAATTTACTTATTTATAATGTATGTCTAAATACCTGTACTGATCTCATGAAGTGTTGGGTTTTTTTCCTATCCAAACCCCATTTTCTCACATGTGACTGGAGCATTTTACAGACTTCAGCATGTTGACAGACATTACTATGAGTAATTATAAATAAATAAATGCCTCCAATGTTTTCCATCTTCATTTTTAAACATACCCGTGTTCAGAGGTGTCTCCATCCTTAAGAACACTGGATGCTCTATTGACTGGCCACTGTTATGGACACACAGCTGGGAGCTGGTGACTGTGTCTTTTAACCTTCATTGAACTTTAACAAAACAAATTAATGAATATTTTGTTCAGAACTGATTTTATCATGAATTGTTCTTTTATTCAGATAAGACTTTATCAATAAATATGCAATGTTCAAAATTGCCTTCATCTCAAAAGTGTCCTAATCTGTCTTTAAATTTAAAGATTTTCTAAAGCATTTATGTTGTACCTGTTATCTGTTATCTGTTACCTGTTATCTCATGCTGTTAACATAGCATGAGCCATGTTTGCTTGACCAGCACCTTTTTAGGGACCCACAGCTTGGCTCTGATGACTCAGGTCTCTCTGGCTCCATTGATCTGTAACCAAACCAATAAAGCACTTTGCATGTAAAATTTTCCTTTCAAAGCTGTTATCTTGACAATATTTATATCAAAATTTATAAATGCATTTCATCTCAATATTGACGTGTGCTCGAGACTACAGTGAATTTAAATATCTGATTCTTTGTTTACTTATTCTAATCTTATGACAACTAAATACAAATAAGTAACTTCATAGAAGAAGGCTGTGTTGCCGAAATGCGTAGATCTACTTTTAACTTGTTTTGATGATTTAAGCCCAGTTCATTAAAGGCATTTTACTTTACCACGTGAGTGCCTTGGAAGTATTTCATCTACATAATTTGAAGTAACTTCATAGTATTTAATATATTTTATATGTTGATTCCAGAATCCACTCCTTCACTAGCGATAGATCTGTGCCACTTTTAATAAACAGCACCACTGTGTAGTAAACTGATACAGTATACAGTAGCAATATAAAGAGGTAGTAAGTTTTAAGAAATAAATGTTACAACAACCTAATAAGTATCATCCTTAATATTTTTACAATAGGAATCTTGCCAGTGTAATATAATACACTCTCTCGACAATAACCTGGGCTTCATTCTGTAACCTAAGATCAACACTGTGTTGTGATGGGAGTCGGTCCTGTACAGAATGTTTGTGTGATCGTGCCAGTTTACTTACCTGAGTCAGGTGGATCTTGCTCCATTTCGATTGTTTTTCTATCCAGCACACCGGCGTCAATCCAATAATTTCAATAATTAATTGAAATTATTGACTGTTTTTTTTAACGCTTTTTGGGTTTTGCACTTTGCAGACGGCCCCTTCGGATTTGTCTCTTTGCCGTCTTGGCATAGAGATATATTTTGTCCACTGCGGAGGAAAGCTGGTTGAGGAAAATGAGGTTGTAGCTGCTTCTCTACATTACTACCTTTCAGGTAGCCTAAGTTATGCAATCAGACTTAACCGGTTCGCCAGCCCTGTCTCTAACCTTTAATCTCCACAAAAGATGCCTTTCTGAAAAATTGCATGCCTTCTGTGTGACACAACACAATGTTAAATTTTCAATATACTCTGTCTAATATGAGGTTTGATAAGTCGAGGAGAACATAAAGAATATGAAAGTAAAATAATAGGTCTGACTTTGAAATAGGCTAAATAATAAAAGCATTCACATTCAACAATGAGACCACAAACATAAAAAGTAGCTTTAAGTATTTGTGTATAATGTATTTTAATTAAGAAGAATAGGAAATGGTGCATTTACCAGCTTACTCCTGTGCAGATACTGCTGGCTTTACTGGGGACTAGACACATGGCTCTAAAAATGTTGTATACACTGCAGGAGGTTGCAAAAAGTATTGAATAAAAGGGTATGATTAATTGTGAGCAGTGTGTATTACAGAAAAACATTAATTTAATGTTTAGCGGTTTTGAATGTGTTTTAGCATATCTTACTTAAGTGTTCCAAGTTTAGAATTTTTTTTTCCAGTCCAGCATAAAGCATCTTGATTGCAAAGTCTTCTAGTTTATTCCCAGACAAATCCAGTTTTCCCAGGTGTGAGAGGTTTGATGTCAGAGCAGAAGCCAGAGCATTACAAACTTCATCTGTGAGACCACAATCATTCAACCTGCAGAGAGAAAAGTGTCACACTGCTGAATCTCAAAGCACAGCCTGAAATCTCTTGACTCATAGCACTGTGCTGTTCACCGTGATTGCAGAGGGTGGCATTGTTTCTATCATTCTAGAGTGCACAAGACAAAGATTTCCAAACTTTCTATCACATTACACGCATTCATTCTATTGCTTACTATGGAGGATTTTGAGTGTTAAAAAAAATATAATGCTGTCAAAAAAATGAATAAGTTCATCATTGTCTCGATTTATTTAAATTCCAAGCCTTCATAAACAGGTTGTTGCTATAATGCCATAAAGTATTTTCACAATTCACATAAATGTGATTCCATATTTTAAAAACTGCTGATTACATTATCTAAATAACTAATGTATAATAATTTGTCTGTTGTGCAGGTGTTGTCACAAGTATTCTGTCTCTGATGAAGAACAAGATGAGGAAAGGCCGTGCACATTTCTATGCATTTTATGCAAACCAAGTCTTTGTCAAAGGACTTCTACTATAGGTCTTGTTTTTTTATTTTCTTTTAAATCATTTATTGTAATTTTTTCTAAACGAATTGTGATTTCTCACAGGCATGTAGAAATAATACTTGTTTCACTGTTGGCCCAGTACAATGTTTTATGTCACTTGTAGTGTCCTATCTCAGTTATTTGAAATTAAAACAGTAGTATATACTGCAATCATTCTGTGATTATAACATCATTTACAGTATATATTTATATTTTCTTTGTCCTCTTTATTTATCAGATGAAAAACATTGATTAAAAAAACCCTTTTCTCTTGTTTCATTAATTTAAGAACAGCTAGTGCAATCCTACCATGGTCTTCATTGATCACACTTGTGTAGAAGATATCCTTTATTTTGGCAGACATGAATTTTGAACCTGTGTTTTATAAAAACGCAAGTTACTATACAAGGACTATGGTTGTCTGATTTGTCAAGCACATAAACTTACTTAGTCTATTATCAACCTGTAAACCACGAAAGCACATAGGAAATTCCTGATGCAACCCATGGTGAATTTGACTTTCCGGCAAGATACTGAAGTCATGATTGAATGACTCAGTTTTACTCTCAAATAAACTTTTTTAGTCATTATGTCAAAAATGTCAAAGAATTTTTTTTTTTTTTTTTTTTTTTTACAAAATGTAAATAAACTGTACAATCATAAAACCTTTAAGAAATAATAAACAGTCATTTAATAATGAGCAGCTCCAACCTTTTGTTCACCATAAACTAAATTACTAAATTCACCAATCTTGTGAAATATATCTATAAACAGGCAGATGTGTGAAATTATTTATTTATTTTTATTTGTTCATTTATTTATTAAATTTTTTTTAACAAAGAGAATGGTGTATATGTACATATGGCTTCCAGAAATGTATTAATATTTTATATCATTTTTTTTAATATTAATATAATGGATAAAATGTAAATAATGAATTGAGTGCTGGTTAAAACTGTGACAAGTTACATCTCAAAATGTATTTGTCTGAATTTAAGGAGGATTATGATGAGTCCTGTTCATGATCTGAGTTCTCTTTGAATTTGTGCAAACTGAAATAAACAGAGAAAACACACAATTACATTTCTTGATTAGATGAAAATATCTTTAGTTCTTTGTGAAACTGCATATAAAAATGTGATAAATGGACCAAGTAAATAAATATTTATGTAGTTGTTTGAGCAAACTGAAATAAACAGTAACTTACATGAATTGATTCACTTTACTATCCATAATAACACATGGCTTGAAGGGTAGTTTCTCTGTGAGGACTGAAGGCAGAGTGGCTAAACTTTCATTTGTGATATCACAATCATACAGCCTGCAGGGAGAACAATGACACACTGTTCAATCGACTCATTCAACTCTTATCAAAGTAAAAGTACATGTAGATGCTTGTTTGGGATCTATTTCTGCTTATAATAGAGTGAATAACTTTTAAAATAACTTTTATTTGAGACAGCATTGACTTGTCAATTATTATTTTAGCATCAAGTTATACTTGAGTCACTTCATGTGTCTTAACTCTCTTTGGGTATGCAGAGGGGCATAAAAGCAGGTATGCAACGTGCAAATAGGCCACAACTTAAATTCCAATGTCAAAAGTCAATGTCATTGATATTTTTATGTGAACTGGTTAATAGTTCAATATGTAAAATTTTCCAGACCGCTAGAGGTCGCTAGAGACCTATTTAAAACAAAGGCGTAGCTTGATGACACCAAGTTTGAGAGCGGAATCTTGGGACATGTGGTCTTCACTTCACAGCCGGTGCAAAAGAATTGGGATGGGACTCTGAAAGAAATCATGTTCATGCATGTGATTATTAACGTTACTGTAGTATGAAGCAGAGCAGGGCTGAGTGTTGTGGGAGCTGAACGAAGCCGCTGGAGTGATTGTGCAACACACACCGCGAGCAGCGGAACTTTTATTATGCCGCAGTCGCTGTATGTGGCGCTGCTTCCGCTTTTCCGGTCATGAGTATGAGGTAATGCTGGCTGCGTCCGAAAACCTAGGTAGCTGTCTTGCTGCCTCGCTATCTTATAAGAGAATGACTTTTGTGCATGAAGGTACCTCACGAAATTGATTTCGGACAGACTTCTGAGGCAGCGTAACAGTTTAATGATCTACAGCAATATAGCGCGAGCTTTGGTGAGAACTAAACAAATATTTAATTACTACAGTAGTAATTTCTCGATAGAAATGATATCAAAATTGAAATATGTTGATCAAAATCGTACATTTATACACAAACTGAGCAGCAAACGCAACTTTCGGACGCCATCTTTATTTTTCT
The DNA here is from genome assembly GCA_036281575.1 of Ancherythroculter nigrocauda. Lineage (NCBI taxonomy): Eukaryota > Metazoa > Chordata > Actinopteri > Cypriniformes > Xenocyprididae > Ancherythroculter > Ancherythroculter nigrocauda. The sequence continues at coordinate 17,580,126 of VTFQ01000013.1, read as the reverse complement.
AGCTCAACTGTCACAGAATGGAAAGCACAGGATTGTGGGATATCAAAGGCAGCTAAGGATACATCTATGCTTCCTTCAAAAATCGATCTGAGGAAGGTATCTCATGAGAGAGGAAGTGAAGCTAACATTGGATTCGGACGTGCCTTGATGCCTTACTACCTTGAAATGTGTCCTCGGAAGGCAGCATTTTCCAGTTTTCGGACGCAGCCGCTGTGTTGACGCCACCTCGTATTTACCGAAATCTTGAGATGACAACACCTGACGTTGTATTCGGAACTGTTCACATCCTTTGACTGGGAATTATGCGTTTCTATGGCACCACTATCAACACCTAATGAATCTACAGCGGTCAGGTGGTACAACGGCCATGTGGTACATCTGGGAGCTTTCAGAAAACGTCTTGGGTTACGAGTGTAACCCTTGTTCCCTGAGTAAGGGAACGAGACGCTACGTCAGTGACGTGATGGGAATCCTCTGCATTTTTGTGTTCGTGAAGCACTATTGTATCTAACCAATGAGAGAACGCGACGTCAGAGGCGGGTGACGTCACGGACCGGAACCTATAAAGCATGCCCGGAAACAAAGAACGCTAGCTTCTGTGATATGTCTGAAGTAAGCGCTCCAGGCATGCTGGAGGTACAGCAACGTGACGTAGTGTCTCGTTCCCTTACTCAGGGAACAAGGGTTACACTCGTAACCCAAGACGTTCCCTTTCGTGGGAACTATCGACGCTACGTCAGTGACATGATGGGAACGCTGTCCCAACTACGCCGTGCCTCCGAGTGCCTGGCTACTATCTTGTAAAACCAAAGCACCCGGAGTTCTACTCACATTAAGATTATAAAATCTGATGAAGGTGTGCTGGGATGACCATCCAGCAGCGCCACAAATATCAGCCAAGGAAACTCCTGACATATGAGCTCTTGAAGCAGCCATACCTCTCGTTGAGTGTGCCCTGACATCCAAAGGGCACGGGTGCCCTAGGGCTTTATAAGACAATGCGATGGCCTCAACCACCCATTTACTCATCCTCTGCTTGGACGCTGGGCCCCCTCGACTCGGGGACCCATAACATACAAATAGTTGGTCTGATTTTCTCCACAGGGCAGCTCTGTGAACATATGCGTCCAATGCCCTCACAGGGCACAGCAGATTAAGTCTTTCCTGATCCGGTTCAATGAACGGAGGGGGATAAAAAGCCTCCAACACGATAGGACCTGGGACCCTAGTGGGGACCTTAGGAATGTAACCAGGCCTCGTATGTAGAAAAGCCTTAACCATGCCTGGTGCAAACTCTAAACATGATGGTAAAACCGAAAGAGCTTGAAGGTCCCCTATCCTTTTCAAAGATGAAATGGCCAGTAAAAACACAGTCTTCAATGTAAGCATTTTATCTGACACATCTTCCAAAGGTTCAAAGGGCGCCTCAGCCAACCCCTGTAACACAATGGCTAAATCCCAGGTCGGAGATTTTGGGCGTACTGAAGGCCTCAGCCTGAGTGCGCCACGAAGGAAGCGAACGACTAAGGGATCTCGACCTACCGAGACACCACCCATAGGAACATGATAGGCTGAAATAGCAGCAACATACACTTTTAGCGTGGAATGAGTTACACCTTCTGAAAGTTTTTCTTGAAGGAATTGAAGCACACAGCTGATAGATGAATGGACTGGGTCCAACCTATGATAACTACACCATGTAGAGAACACCTTCCACTTATACATATAAAGCTTCCTTGTAGATGGAGCTCTGGACTGAAGGATGGTCTCCACAACCTCGGTTGGGAGACCAGATTCTATGAGCCTTGCCCCCTCAGAGGCCAGGCCCACAGTTTCCACATTCCTGGACGGGGATGTAAGATCATGCCGCCCGCTTGGGACAGGAGATCCTGTCTGACTGGAAGCTCCAGAGGAGAGCCGTGAAGAAGCGATACTAGGTCCGCAAACCATATTCTCGTTGGCCAGAAAGGAGCCACCAATATTAAGTCCACTCCTTCCTGACGGACTTTGTCCAGAACTCCCGGGAGCAGAGAGACTGGGGGAAAAGCATACAGGCGCCGCCTCGGCCACGTCTGTATCATGGCATCCAACCCCAGAGGAGCTGGATGCCTCAGAGAGTACCACAGAGGGCATTGAGTTGACTCCTCTGTGGCAAAGAGATCGACTTCCGCTCGACCGAATGTTTTCCATATAAGCTCCACTACCTCGGAGTGAAGCTTCCATTCCCCCGGACTCGCGCTCTGCCTCGACAGAGCGTCCGCCCCCATATTCAAATACCCCGGAATATACGCCGCCCTCAGCGAGAGTAATTTCCCTTGGGTCCACAGGAGGATGCGACTGACTAATTTGATTTATGTAGGAGACCACCGTAGTGTTGTCTGTCTGAATCAACACATGGTGGTCCCTCAGGTCGGGGAGGAAGTGCTTCAGAGCCTGAAACACTGCCAGCATCTCCAGCCGATTTATGTGCCAGGAGACCTGGTGTACCTCCCAAAGACTTTGAGCTGAGTGACCACTCATGATCGCTCCCCAGCCTGTGAGGGACGCATCTTTCGTAAGCATTACGCGACGACATGAAGTTCCCAACACGGGTCCCTGGGACAGGAACCAAGGCTTTTTCCACATGACCAGAGCACGAAGGCATCGCCGCGTGACTTTGATCATGCGAAAAGGATTTCCCCTCGGAGAAAACCCCTTGGTCCTGAGCCACCACTGTAAGGGTCTCATGTGCAGAAGGCCAAAAGTGATAACGTTGGACGCAGCTGCCATCAGACCCAACAGTCTCTGAAACTGTTTTACAGTGAGTGACCGGCCTAACTTCACCCCATTCACAGCCCCGAGAATGGACGTCACACGAGCGGGAGACAATTGCGCCCGCGTCGTGATCGAATCCCAGATTACCCCGAGATAGTTGGCAACCTGACTCGGAACCAGCACACTTTTCTTGGCATTGAGCCTCAGCCCAAGCCTCTTCATGTGCGACAGCACAACATCTCGATGTTGAGCTGCCAGACGTTCTGTTTGAGCTAAAATCAACCAATCGTCGATATAGTTCAGCACGCGGATGCCCTGGAGTCTCAGAGGAGCCAAGGCTGCATCCACGCACTTCGTGAATGTGCGGGGTGATAATGATAGGCCGAAAGGAAGAACCTTGTATTGGTATGCTTCACCCCCGAAAGCAACCTGAGGAACTTCCTGTGAGAAGGATGGATGGATATGTGAAAATATGCGTCCTTCAGATCTATCGCCACAAACCAGTCCTCGGATCTGATCTGTGGGATAATCTGTTTGAGTGTAAGCATTTTGAACTTTAACTTCTTTACAGATCGATTTAGTATACGTAGATCTATGATCGGACGCAACCCCCCATCCTTCTTTGGAACAATGAAGTAGCGGCTGTAAAAGCCCGACATTTTGCTGGGAGGGGGAACCCGTTCTATAGCCCCTTTTTGCAAAAGCGTCGTAACCTCTTGTTCCATTACCAGAGACTGCTCTGGAGCTACCACTGTGTGAATCACTCCACTGAACCTGGGCGGAGAGAACCGAACTGAATTCTGTAACCCTGTTCTACCATGAGCAGCACCCATTTCGAAATATTCGGAAGACGTTTCCATTCCCCCAAAAATTCTACTAAGGGAACCAGCCTCTCGAGACTGGTCTCTGGTGTTTTTTGAGCACTTGGCTCGTTTATCTGGCGCAGCGCACCGGCAGATAAGCGAATCACGTGCTGGCCGATCCTCCTCGAAGGATCGACGGGGACTGCTGCGCCCTGTCGCACACTGGGTGGCAGGGTTGGCAGAACAGCCCCCTGAGGGCACCGATGGGGAACGATAGATATCAATCGTCGAACCCCTTCGGAGGGGACTGCCCTCAGAAACCCTGACCCATGAACGTCAGGATTTCTTTTGGGAAGCCTTCCGGGAAATAATGACGGTCCTCAGATCCACCCTACCCCCAGAAGGCTTCTGCTGTACAGCGCGCACCGGTCCCCAAGCTTTCCGCGGGGGAGCATGGGCGGCCACACTAGCCTTTTGCTGGGACCTGTGTCCCGAGGAGCCGGCTGTCGGCTGAGGCTGCTCCCGCCCAGATTTTCGGGGGAGGAATCTTTGGAACGCCGCTTTCTGTTTTTTCGCCTCCTCGAACCTGTCGACGACAGTAGCGACTGCGTCACCGAACAGGCCCTCGGAGGAAAGGATATGTTTGTCTTTATCCTTGATGTCTGCAAGATTGAGCCACAGATGTCTCTCCGTGGCCACCAGGGCTGCCATAGAGCGGCCTACTGACTTGGCCGTCTCCTTGGTGGCACGGAGAGCTAAATCTGTGGCTTTTCTCAACTCTTGAATTGTTTCAAAAGTAGCCTCCCCAGTCTCATCAATCTCCCCCAGCAGATCAGCTTGGTATGCCTGCAGTATGGACATTGTGTGCAGACATGCCGCAGCCTGACCCGCTGCCTAATAAGCCTTGCCCACCAAACTCGATGTTTGCTTTAGTGGTTTGGTGGGCAACGTCGGGGATTTCAGGGACGATGCAGACTCGGGCGAGAGATAGCTCACAAGCGTCTCCTCAACCCGAGGCATCGCCCCATAACCGTGTTGCTTCAGCCCCGTAATATTGCTGTACATTGTCGTTTGTGGGCTGAAGACACGGTACTGCACGGGTCTATTCCACGACCTCGACACCTCGGTGTGGAGGTCGGGAAAGAACGGCAGTCCCCGACGCTGGGGTAGTGACCTAGCTGTGAGGAAGCGTTCATCTAGCTTGCTTTTTATTTTTGGAACACTTTCCTCCGCGGGCCAGCTTATTTTCAGTTTTTCCACTGCCCTGGTCACTACCTCCATAAGCTCCTCATGGGCTGGAGATGAGGGTGACGGTCCCTCATCTCCACCCTCGACACCTTCAACATCAACCTCCTCGGAGGAAGATATATTCAGTGTCGGTGCCTCCCTTTGGGGGGAAGAAACCGCAGCGCGTGCTTCCACCACCAACGGAGAGACACTAGATCTAGCAGGTAAGGGGAGCGATAAGGCAGAGCCCGTCTCTCCCCCCTCTACTAGATCCATTTGTGAACCCCACGAGTGCAGCCTTCGCTGTGCCTCGGCAGCAGCGGGACCAGACCCGCGGGGAACACTCGCCGCCGCGCCCTCCTCAAAGAGTGCTCAGCGTGAGCGCAGCGTCCTGAGAGTGAGCCTCTCACAGTGCACACAGACAGCCCCCTCCAGAGCTGCCTGTGCGTGCTCAAACAACAGTAAATAAGACAGACAAGATACAAATAGCGCTTACTGAAGACAACAGAAGCTAGCGTTCTTTGTTTCCGGGCATGCTTTATAGGTTCCGGTCCGTGACGTCACCCGCCTCTGACGTCGCGTTCTCTCATTGGTTAGATACAATAGTGCTTCACGAACACAAAAATGCAGAGGATTCCCATCACGTCACTGACGTAGCATCGATAGTTCCCACGAAAGGGAACTCCCATCTTACAAGCTGCAATTATGAGCTCTACAAGGACGTGAACGGTTTTTACAAGCTAGAATCTCGTAACTACAGGAATTACGAGGCCGTGTGAACACACCTTAACGCAGCTCTATTTATCATATTAGATACATTTGAGTGTGTTGAAAATGTTATAATGTTTCTCTGTGCGTTTGCTCGCTGGCTGCTATGAGACACTTGTTGCACACTGCAGTAAGATAGATCGATTTTAGAATATCATATTATATACTGTATGGCTTGTGTTGATAAATGGCATGAAATTAATTTTAAAACGTATTGTGTGATGTAGAAAATACTGTATTACTGTTACTAAAAATAAAGCTGCATCTGATTATGCTATGTTAGCTACTTAACAAAATAGTGTGTTACTCTGAGGCATGGTAAAGCATGGTACTCGCAAAAAATCAAGAAAATTAGATTTAAACAATAAGACTATGTTGATCTATATAACAATAATTAGTTCCCTTTCATGGGAACATCGACGCCGCGTAGTCGCTTTGGGAACGCCTCTGCGCGTTTTGTCTTGAAGCACTTGTGAAATCGAACCAATAGTGTGACGGGACGTCAGTGCGGGTGACGTCACAAACCAGGAAACTATAAAGCACTCCTGAGAACAAAGAACGCCAGCTTCTGTGTCTTCAGCAAGCGCTCTGTGTTATCGTGTGTCTTATTTGGTGTTGTCTGTCATTTATATATACAGAAACGATCTCCTTTGTTTGAGAACAAGAGTATCAGTATTACACCATATATATATATATATATATCTATATAAAAGACACTATGGCGAGCAAACAGCATCAGACCGTGTGCTTCTCCCTACCTTCATTACTTCACGGGTGGGGATACACACGAGCTCTGTGTTGTTTGTCTGGGAGCGGAGCATGCCCAGGCGGCCCTCGAGGGGGTTGTTTGCGAGCATTGTAACATAAAACCTCTCCACTCCCGCCGGGCGCTCTTTGAGGAAGGCGCCGCGGTTCGCGTTCTTCGTGGTCGGATCCCGCATCTGCCGAGGCAGAGCGGCGGCTCAGATCATGGAGTTCGCAGATGAATTTGGCAGAGGGGTTAGAGACGGGCGCTCCCCTTTCTCTGCCCTTACCTGCCAGTTTCAGTGCCGTCTCCCAGGTGGAAGCACGCTCTGCAGTTTCTTTCCCCGGGTTGAGGCACCGGTACTTCACATGTCCAGCTCTGAGGAGGTGGATATTGTGATATTGATTTGAGGACTCGCCACCTCACACTCATATCGTGTTTCAAAATCACACGTTTATTATTCTAACATCAAAAACAAATCAGTTGTGTTTGAAAGCCATGATTTTGTTTATCTGAAATATTCAGACCGTGAAATACTTGTCTGATTATTTTCTCGATTTAACTGAGAAGTTAAATATCTTTCTGAATTTGTCAACTTACAAATATTGAAGATATATTTGTGTATATAAGAAAGTGAACAGCAGTTTGAGTCGCGTTCCTTCCAGTGCTATACCAAATTAAGCAAAGCCAGTAGGGATGCACACAATGCTTTGTTTGCTGAGAGTGGAGCATGCACGTCAGTTCACAGCTGACAGTGTTCATTCATAAAAATGTCCCGAAGTGTAAAGAGAAGTATGCACTAGCGGGAGTTTTTAGCTCCACTCCTGTTGGCTTTATTCTCGAGGGAATAAAAGTCTAACGCAAGGCTTGAATCTCGCGTTTGCCGTGGCAGCGCGTGGATTAAGCCTGCAATAAAGAACATATAGCTCGGATCTCGCGTTTGCCAAGGCAGCGCGCAGATTAAGTCCGCAATAAAGAATATACGGCTCGGATCTCGCGTTTGCCGAGGCTGCGCATAGATATCGTGCCCGTAATATATTTTATATATATATAATATATGTTTATATATATTTGGAGGGAACTGAGAAGACGGGAGTTCCCTTTCTCTCTTTCCCTATAATATCTTGCAAACTATTACGAGCTATAATTCTTTTTGTATTCTAATATATTCAGCCTGTCATTTTTGACTGTTTGTTTTTGGCTGCATCTAATTTGAGGATTAAATGTAATATTGAACACATTAAATTCTGAGGAATTTAAAAGAAAAGAGGCCGGTCTGCCAACCCTGCCACCTCGTGTGCTTCAGGGCGCAGCGGTTTCCAGTGATCCTCCAGGGAGAGGAGGGTCATAGAGTGGTCCGTTCAGTTGTTCCCTGCCGGTTCGCCGTTTCAGGGCACTGGTCTGCTGACCGTTCATTTAAAAAAAAAAAAAAAAAAAAGTGTTGCCACCCGTGCTCCCCCACAGAAAGCTTGGGGACCGGGACAGGCAACACAGCTGAAGTCTTTGTGGGGTAAGACCGATCTACGGACTGTTATTATCACCAAGAAGGCTTCGAAAAGGTCCTGACGCCAGTGGCATGGGACAATCGAGGGTAGCCCCCTTCCGAAGAGGGTTGTTTACCACACTATATGGTATCCGCCCCTCCTCGGTGCCCTCAGGGGGCCTTTCTGCCAACCCTGCCACCTCGTGTGCTTCAGGGCGCAGTGGTCTCCACTGACCCTCTGAGGAGGGCCGGTCGACATTTGATTCGGTTGTTCCCTGCCGGTTCGCCGCTTCAGGGCGCCAAATCAAATGCTCAAAAAAAAACAAAACAAAACAAAAAAAAAAAAACACCAGAGGCCAGTCTTGAGAGACTGGTTCCCTTAGTAGATTTCTGGTAGAATGAAAACTTCTTCCAAGTATTTCTCAATGGGTACTGCTCACAATAGAAAAGGGTTACAGAATTCGGGTCTCGCCCGCCCCAATTTAACAGGGTCTTCCCTATAGTGGTGGACCCCTTGCAGTCTCTGGTATTGGAACACATAGTTCTGGCGCTCTTGCAAAAAGGAGCTATAGAAGGGGTTTCTCCTCCCAGCAAGCTGTCAGGGTTTTACAGTCTGTACTTTGTTCCAAAGAGGGTTGGAGGGTATTTTCATGTATCCATCCATCCTCAGCACAGGAGGTTCCTCAGATTTGCTTTCGGGGGCGAAGCTTATCAATACAGGGTTCTTCCTTTCTGCCTAGCTCTTTCACCCCACACCTTCACAAAATGCGTGGATGCAGCTTTGGCTCCTCTGAGACTCCAGGGCATTCGCGTGTTGAATTATATCAACAATTGGTTGAATTTAGCTCAGTTTGAGCATTTAGCAGTCCAACATCGAGATGTTGTTCTGTCTCACATCAGAAGGCTAGGGTTGAGAATTAATGCCAAGAAGAGTGTGCTTCTTCCAGCTTAAACTACCAACTATCTAGGGGTAGTCTGTGATTCCATCACGATGCAGGCACGTCTGTCTCCTGCTCTGGTGCGTTCCATTCTCTCAGCCGTGAATCGGGTGAAATTAGGCCAGTCACACACTGCAAAACAGTTTCAGAGACTGTTGGGTCTTACGGCAGCTGCGTCCAACATGATACCTTTTGGCCTGCTGCACATGAGACCCTTACAGTGGTGGCTCAGGACCAAGGGGTTTTCTCCGAGAAGAAATCCTTTTCGCATGATTAAGGTCACGCGGTGATGCCTTCGTGCCTTAGTCATGTGGAAGAAGCCTTGGTTCCTGTCCCAGGGACCTGTGTTGGGGGCTCCTTGTCGTCGTATAATGCTAATGACAGATGCTTCCCTCACAGGCTGGGGGGCGATCATGAGTGGTCGCTCAGCTCAGGGTCTTTGGGAGGACCATCTACTTTCCTGGCACATAAATCATCTGGAAATGATGGCGGTATTTTGAGTACTCAAATACTTCCTCCCAGACCCGAGGGGCCACTTTGTGTTGGTTCGCACAGACAACATGTCAGTGGTCTCTCATATCAACCATCAGGGGGTCTGAGGCCTTGCCAGTTGTGCAGATTAGCCCATCAGATCCTCTTGTGGGCCCAGGGGAAGCTCCTCTCCCTGAGAGCAGCACTTATCCCAGGGCATCAAAATGTGGGGGCAGACATCCTGTTGAGGCAGGGGCCGAGGCCCGGGGAATGGAGTCTCCACCCTGAGGTGGTGGAGCTCATTTGAGAACTTCGGTCGTACAGAAGTTGACCTATTTGCTTCGAAAGAACATCTCTTTGCCCACTGTGGTGCTCTCTGACTAATCCACCCCTCTGGGGTTGGATGCCATGGTGCAGACGTGGCAGAGGTTATGTCTGTACACACTTTTTCCCTGATCGCTCTGTTCCCAGGAGTTCTGGAGAGGGTTGCCTAGAGAGGGTCTATCTCATACTGATAGCCCCGTTCCAGCCAACCCGAGTTTGATTTGTAGACCTAGTGTCTCTTCTACACGGCTCCCCCATGGAGATCCCCATCAGACAGAACTTTCTGTCTCAAGCGGGCGGCATGATAATTTACCCCCGCCTTGAGTTGTGGAAACTCTGAGCCTGGCCTCTGAGGGGGCTAGGCTCATAGAATACGGTCTCCCAACTGAGGTTGTCGAGACTATACTCCACTCCAGAGCTCCTTCCACGAGAAAGCTATACAGACAAATAAATGGAAGTCATTTTCTACTTGCTGTAGACAACGTCAGCTGGACCTATTCCACTCTTCTATCAGTCTTGTGCTGCAATTTCACCAAGTATAAAACTTGGATGGTTTATCTCCTTCTACCCTGAAGGTTTATATAGTGGCTATTTCCACTTATGCTTTGTTGGGGGACTCTTCTGTGGAAGAGACTCCCCATTTATATGCTTTCTCTGTGGTACCCAGAGGCTGAGGCCTTCGGTGCATACAAAACTCCGGTCTGGGACTGGGCTATTGTGTTGGAAGGGTTAGCTGAGGCTCCCTTTGAACCATTAGAGGAGGTGTCTGGAAGATTCCTCCATCTTAAAACTGTCCACCTTTTGGCAATTTCATCTCTCAAAAGAATTGGAGATCTTCAAGCACTTTCGGTTGCTCCCTCATGTTTGGAATTTGCGCCTGGTATGTTCAGGGCTTTCCTTCACCTTAGACATGGTTATAAATCCAAGGTCCCCACCAACGTCCCAGGACCGATTGTACTGCAGGCCTTTTGTCCTCCTCCTTTGATTAATCCGGATCAGGAAGAATGAGCAAGTGGGTGGTCGAGGCCATTTCTCTTGCCCATGAGTCATACGGGCAGCTTTCACCTTTGGCTGTCCGGGCACACTCTACTAGGGGTATGGCTGCCTCAAAGGCTTTGATCTCGGGGGTTCCCATTAACGAGATATGTGATGCGGCTGGGTGTCATCTCAGCATACCTACATTAGGTTGTATAACCTTGATTTGGGCTCCACTCCAGGGTCCTCGGTGCTCTCGTCGTAAGATAACAGACAGGCACTTGGTCTTATGGCCTAGTTGGGATAGCGTTCCCAAAGCGACTACGCAGCGTCGATGTTCCCATGAAAGGGAATGTCTCGGGTTACGTCTGTAACCCTGGTTCCCTGAATAAGGGAACGAGACGCTGCGTAGCTTAGCCATACTCCCTGCACGCCTGTGAGCGTCTGCTTCATCCATATCAGAAGCTGGCGTTCTTTGTTCTCAGGAGTGCTTTATAGTTTCCTGGTCCGTGACGTCACCCGCACTGACGTCCCGTCACACTATTGGTTCGATTTCACAAGTGCTTCAAGACAAAACGCGCAGAGGCGTTCCCAAAGCGACTACGCAGCGTCTCGTTCCCTTATTCAGGGAACCAGGGTTACAGACGTAACCCGAGATGTTTTCTGTCTATAAATATATCAAAACAGTTGTTTCCTTGACTATTAAAACGTGTAATATATTAAAGCGTCTTTGGTGTTTCCATGGTTTCTACAAAATAAAACCGGAAACCGAGGGTAACGCGGGTATGATAAAATTGATAGGTGACTCCTCACACGTCCTGGAGCCTTGGTAAAAAAAAAGTATGTAACTCACCTCACCTCCACTGCACAGTGTAATACTTTTCTGGATTTTTTTAGTACTAAAATCACTGATATCCATCATCAGCTGAATTTGTCAGCCTCTGCATACAACTGCACACCCTGGATTACCACACTGGACCCACCATCTTCTACTCTATCTCCAAATGTTGAAGAAATCACTAGACTTATCACTAAGTCCAAGAATTCCTCCTGTTTGCTTGATCCCATCCCTACTGTCCTGGTAAAAACTTGTCTGCCTTCTATTGTATCTACCATAATGTCTATATGTCTAATATCTCCATACATACTGCCACTGTCCCTATATCTCTCAAAACTGCTTCGGTCACTCCCACTCTTAAGAAACCTGGTTTAGATCCTAATGATCCAAATAACTACTGTCCCATTTCCAATCTTCCATTCATCACTAAAGTTTTGGAACGGACTATAACAACTCAACTTCAAGCCCACCTTCATAACAATAACCTCTTTGAATCTTTTCGGTCTGGTTTTCATCATAATCATAGCACTGAAACAGCTCTGGTAAAAATCACCAATGATCTCATCCTTGCAGCTGACAATGGACATCTATCTATTCTGATCCTACTCGACCTTACTGCAGCTTTTGATACCATCTCTCACTCAATTCTCCTGGAACGCCTGGCCAACATCGGGATCACTAACAATGCACTACTCTGGTTCCAATCATATCTACATAATAGAAAACATTTTATTCAGGGAAAATATGTCACAAATAAAACTGTTACAGTTACTCATGGTGTCCCTCAGGGTTCAGTGTTGGGACCACTGCTTTTTATTATCTACTTACTACCTCTTGGCAACATTTTTCGACAATGTGGGATCAATTTTCATTGTTATGCCGATGATACCCAACTTTACATCTCCACAAAACCTAACACTTCTTTACCCCCTTCTGCCCTTACCTCCTGTCTTCAAACTATTAGTAAATGGATGTCAGTAAATTATCTTAAACTCAACGGAAATAAAAGTGAGGTTCTCCTCGTTGGCTCAAAGGTCATACTTTCTAAAACCCAACCTTTCACTATTGCAATTGATAGTTCACCGATTCCTGTTTCCTCCCAAGTCAAAAGTCTTGGCGTCATTCTGGACAGTGCACTTTCTTTTGGCCCTCACATTAGCTATATCACTCGGACTGCTTATTTTCATCTACGCAACATTTCCAGACTTCATCCCTCTCTTTCCCAACATAATACTCAGGTCCTCGTTCATGCTTTGGTCACTTTCCGCGTTGACTATTGCAACGCCCTGCTTATTGGCACCCCAAATAAACTTCTTCACCTCCACTGGCTTCCTGTTCCCTACCGGATCAATTAAAAAATTGTATTGCTAACCTTCAAAGCTCTTCATAACATTGCCCAGAGCATTCAGTTGCTCTGCCCTACGTCTTTGGAACTCTCTTCCTCCTCACATCCGTCAACTGGACTCTCTTCATCAATTCAAATCACTGCTTAAAACACATCTGTTTAGATTAGCATACTCTACATAATTCACTCCTATTCACTTTTATTATTGTTTATTAGTTTACTTGATTTTATTACCTGATTGTATTTGATTATATTGTTACTTGCATTGTTTTTGTCTTTAATTTGTTATGTAAGGTGTCCTTGGGTGCCTAGAAAGGCGGCATCAAATAAAATGTATTATTATAATTATTATTATTATTACTTGCTGGTTATAGTAAGGGGTGTTATATTTCTGACACTGCTCTTAGTGGATAAATAATCACAACAGACTAGGGCCAGCTGACCAATCAGAGCAGACTGGGCTTTTTGCAAGGCGAGTTTTAAATAAACCAAAACTAAAACTAAAGTGTTTTTTTCTGTTTTTTAACATTAAATCATGTAAACGTTTTTTTTTTTTTTTTTTTTTTTTTTTAATTATTATTATTATTTATTTATTTTTTAGTAGACCCTCTGAACAAAATTAACAACCTGTAAATAAGCATAATAGGGGCCCTTAACAAATTTACAGTTTTTTGGTTAATCAACTGTAATGTTGATTAACCAAAATGGGGTAAAAATATTCATACCCCAGTGTCTCCAGTTCACAGACAGGATTCTTCAGAGCAACAGAGAGATGCTCCATTCCTGTATTTCCTACTTTTTCATCACATAGATACAAGATTTTCAAATGTGAGAGGTTTGATGTCAAAGCTGAAGCCAGAGCAGAACAACCTTCTTCTGTGATATCACAATCAAAAAGCCTGCAGAGAGAGAAAAAAACCCTTAGATTTAATACTCTTAAATCTAACAGAATTTTTTTTTTTTTTTTTTTTTATTTATTAATAATGTATTATTTTACATTAAAACAAAATATAATTAATTGTACATTTTGTCTGAACCAAAAGAGTTCACACAGTTGGACTTGGTTATGAGTGACAGAGGAAAATTATCTTACCAAAGTGATTCCAGTTTAGAATGAGGCATCTTAATGTTAGAGAGGTGTTTAATTCCTGAGTCTCCAAAAGTATTTTTTGACAAATTCAGCTCTCTCAAACATGAGTTGTCTGAACTCAGAGCTAAAGCAAGATCAGCACAATCTTGATCTGTGAGACCACAATCAATCAGCCTTCAATTGATTGTACAGAAAACAATGACACTCTTTATGCTTTCTGGTGAATTATTTAAAAAAAAAAAAAAAAAAAAAAACAGAAAAATACATTTAAGAACAGAACAACAATTAGAACAGATTGTGATGTGTGATAGTGAGACTAGATCATATAATACCTTAGTATTTCCACTTTACAGTGAGGATTGTCTAGAGCAGCAGAGAACAGCTTCCTTCCTTATTGTCCTATTTTATTATGAGACAGATCCAGATATTTCAGGTGTGAGGGGTTTGATGTCAGAGCTGAAGCCAGAGCAGCACATCCTTCATCTGTGAGACCACAGTCATGTAGCCTACAACAATGATGAACTTCTTAATGCCATAGACAATAATTATTAATTTACACATTGTGTAAAAAAAATATTCATTTCTGTGCACTTGTGTAATACTGAATATATGAATCTTACAGTAATATAAATTAAATGTTTAACACCTGATAAAATCTCTAGCGCATTTGTTTTCAGACAACACTTTTATGATATTTTTTAATGATATTTTTTATATAACTAATTCAATAAAATTCCAACATTTTAAGTGTCTTACATGTTCAAATGGTTGGGCGATCTGATTCTGAATTTGAAGAATTTTGTATAAAGAAAAATAGTTCTCACAGTTGTGAAAGTAATTAATCTAGGCTACCCTAATAGGCACCATGTCATGTGTGACAAAACAACAACAACAACAACAACAACAAAAAACAGACAACAATAACAAAAACAAAAAACCCTTTACCACAGAGTTTCCAGTTTGGAGTGAGGATTTTTTAATATGGCAGAGAACAACTTCATTCCGGAGTTTCCGAGTTTATTCCCCGTCAGATCCAGTGTTTTCAGGTGTGGGCTTGAATTTAGAGCTGAAGCTAGAACCTCACAACTTTCATCAATGAAAAGGCCACAGAATCTCAGCCTGCAGAGAGATTTCACATTATATTTGAAATAACACATACTGTACAAGTTGTTTTAAAAACTATTTTTAAAGTTCTGAAAGATCTGAGAATTATAGTTTAAAGGGCTTGTTCACCCCATAATTTACTCAAGCCATCCTAGGTGTATATGACTATCATCTTTCAGCCAAACACAATCAGTGTTATATTAAAAATATCCTGGCTCGTCAAAGCTTTATAATGGGAGTGATTTGAGGATGAGTTTTTGAATAAAGGCCTTCTGAAGCGAATCGATGTGTTTGTGTAAGACAAATATCCTTATTTATATCCAAATTATCCTTAATATCCTTATTTATGGTGTAGCATAGAACATCATGGCATTATGTACTATGTCGTGGAAGAACGCTTTTTGGACGTACGTTGAATGCGTATGGCTGTCGTGTAAATAAGGATTAACTGTTAACTGTTGTATCTCAGGAATTAATCTGAGGATATGCCACCATGGCAGGTTATATCCAGCGTGGTGTGTTTTGAAACCAGTGAAAATTGCAGGTTAATTAACAGCTACTATTAAGCTAACATTAAGTAAAGCCGAGTTCAGACTGCATGATTTTAGCCCAGATTTTAGCTCGCTGACAGGTTTTAAGAAATCGGCGACAAATGCCCGAAATCAAAGGCAAATCGGTGCTCGTTCACGCGAGTGACAATCACGCAGTGTGAATGAGCAAAGACGTGATCTGAGAGAATCGCCGACGCCCGTGAGATATTTGGCATGCTAAATATCTGGACCTGTCGGCGATTCAAAATCCTGCTGTGTAAAAAAGTGTTCTGACTGAAAACTACATCGGCGATGACTGACAGCCAATGAGAGAGCAAGATACAGAGCAGCGGGGAGTTCGGGGAGGAGCTATAGACCACAATATCAGCAAGCATGGCTTCGTTTCATATTCTTCTTTTCTTTTTCTTGTTTTCACTGCAAATCAGCGGACAGACAATTCGTATTGCAAGCTTCTTGCGAGCTACCATTTTTAATAATAATCCCAGTCTCACGTGAGAACTCCGGTCTTGCACGCATGATATCGTGTTGTTTCCTTGTCACATCTCGCGTGTGTTTGGTTGTGAAACATAGTTTGTGTGCCAGACAGAGTTGTCAGCAATTCTTCCTATTGTAAAGTCATGCAGTGTGAAACCTTCTGTCGCTGATCCATCATGCAGTTTGAACACAGCAGTGACTGAATGCTGGCCAAAATAGTCATGCAGTGTGAAAAGAACAGTGACCCGACTACTTTGAAAATTGTGCAGTCTGAACTCGGCTTAATAAATAAGGATATTTTTCAAACACATCAATTCGCTTCAGAAAGCCTTTATTACTCCCCGGAGTCGTGAGGAGTACGTTTTATGATCGCTGGATGCACTTTTTTGGATTTCAAAAACTCATTCTCCAATCACTCCCATTATAAAGCTTTAATGAGCCAGGATATTTTTAATATAACTCTGATTGTTTTTGGCTGAAAGAAGAAAGTCATATACAGTGGTGTGAAAAAGATTTTTTTATATTTTTACATGTTTGTCACATTTTATGTTTCAGATCATCAAACAAATTTAAATATGAATCAAAGATAACACAAGTAAACACAACATGCAGTTTTTAAATGAAGGTTTTTATTATGAAGGGAAAATAAAATCTAAACCCACATGGCCCTGTGTGAAAAAGTGCTTGCCCCCCGCTGTTAAAACATAATTTAACTGTGGTTTATCACACCTCAGTTCAGTTTCTCTAGCCACACCCAAGTCTGATTATTGCCACACCTGTTCGCAATCAAGAAATCACTTAAATAGGACCTGCCTGACAAAGTGAAGTAGACCAAAAGATCCTCAAAAGCTACACATCATGTTGAGATCCAAAGAAATTCAGGAACAAATGAGAAAGAAAGTAATTGAGATCTATCAGTCTGGAAAAGGTTATAAAGCCATTTCTAAAGCTTTGGGACTTCAGCAAACCACAGTGAGTTGCATGATTTTTTTCACATTGCAGCAAAACAGACTTAAAATACTTCGTCTTTTTTTGTCATAGAGACATAAGTAATATATCAATTGAAACTATAGAATATCTTCTTTTATTTGTGTACACTCAGAGTAAAAACAAAATGATGTGCTTTTTGCAAAATAAAGAAAATTAACATGATGCGTGATCTGTCGTCTCCCTCTGAACGAAGTCCAATCTGATAGTTCTCAGAAAAAGAACTTAGTGAATACTCATCAAAAAAAAAAAATTAGACTTATGTCTAAAGAAACGTTGAAATGTCAGGTTTTAAATCGTGTAAGTCAAATCAAAAACAAAAATTTTGTGTTTATGTAATCTGTATGAAAAGAGACATGTCAGACGCCCGTGATTCAGCTCATTATCCACTAATGTGGCCACACCCACGGAGGAAGCGCAATTCAGACGCAAATTCTGAGGCAATACATGTATACATTGTCTCAATCATGTATTTATTGTTTTGAAAAGTGTTTATCTGTATGTTAAAGCCATGGTTAGCGACCTCTAGAAGACATGTCGTTAGTTTCTGTTTTGTTGTGTTTACTTGTGTTATCTTTGATTCATATTTAAATTTGTCTGATGATCTGAAACATTAAAGTGTGACAAACATGCAAAAAAATCAAAAATCAGGAAGGGGGCAAGCACTTTTTCACACCACTGTACACCTAGGATCTCTTGAGGGTGAGCAAATTTATCGGCAGTGACTTACAGGATCAGGCCATGAGAGATTTAATTTTACCTCAGATTCTCCAGTTTGCAGTGATGATTCTTCAGTCCATCAGAAAGAAACATCACTTGGGAGTGTCCTAATTGATTCTCAGACAGATCCAGATCTTTTAGTTGTGAGAGGTTTGATTTCATAACTGAAGCCAGAGCAGCACAACCTTTATCTGTGACCCCACAATCATTCAACCTGTATCAATAACACATTTTAATGTTAGGGTATTTGCCAAGTGTCAAGGAAATATGTAAGTAATTAATAAAATGCAAACAATCTGATATCGCTGACTCCGAAACCTTTATTTGAAAAACAACTTTATTAAAAACAGGTCTACAACACTTATTATTCATTTTTTTAAATCAAATTTTCATTTCAAACTCTAAAGTCCTGACAGAAAGTAACAAGTTTTGTCCATTTTTTGGTAGTTGTTGTTTCTCGCTTGGCTTCCTCCTGCTCTTGTTTCTCAGCTGATGAATCTTAAGAAGGAATCCCGTTGCTATTCTGTATTATAAGAAAATACAGTACACCCCGAAATTTTCTCATGGTTTAGGCTATTCATCTTTTCGCTTCCGACCAGCTGTCACCAGCGCCTGAATGTGAGTCGACTTCGCGTTCGATGAAGCACATTGAAATGAGAGCAACGTGAAGCTTTCATGACGTTCTCGCAGGAGATTCATGTGAAATTCGCTTGAGAACTGCCGTCTCTGTTATTCTGTCTTGTTTGTTTCTCATTCTCATTATCTGTTATTCTGTGTATTTTGTCGTGAGCATTACTAAAATAATAATAATAATTAAAAAAAAAAAAAAAACTGACGGCATCCAACATCTGCGTGAGTTTCTCGGCACGCTTACGTCACGCTTCAAGTTACGTCAAGCATGAACTCTCAACCCTCACGTGCACTGGTCGAAAGTTTTAAAAATATTCAAATATTTGGTATTTTTCTTACAAATACGTATCGTTTCACTTCAGTAGACATTGATTCATCCATTGGGGTCGTATGGATTACTGTAGTCATTGCTGTTTGATGCTTCGACTTTTAGGAACACGTGAGCTTGCATTATAAAGCGTTCCCAGATTATTTATTTTTTTCTAAAAACCTTTTTATGTTCATCTTAAGACGGAAAGTCGTATACATCTCAGATGGCATGAGGGTAAAAGATGAGTAAACGGTGAGCACATTTCCGGTATTCTGTATTTTTTAAATACAGAATAGCAAATGGGATTCCCTCTTAAGATTCATCAGTGGAAAGAAAAAAAGAGGAACAAGAGGAGGAGGAAGCCAAGCAAGAGAAACGAATAAGAAGTGTTGTAACTTTAAATCTGTTTTGAAATAAGTTGTTTTTCAAATAAAGTTTTTCAAGTGATATGACTGTTTGCATTTTTTATTTATTTATTTTTTTTTTATTAATTACTTACCCTGTAACTACATGAAATAAGAGGGTAACAAGCTCCACTTTAATTTACGGCCTGTAATGTCATATTTACCCTGTAACTACATGAAATAAGAAGGTAACAAGCTCCACTTTAATTTACGGCCCATAATGTCATACTCTCCCCTTAGTTATATGTCATACGTACCCATTAGTTATAAAATATTTACAGTATAAATAATTTGTTATTTTCCTGGTTGTTACCCCTTTATTCCCAATACTTCACATATTGTTCCCCTATACTTACACATACTTACTGTATAGTTACACTATAATTATTGAAAGTTATGCTGTAAATTTGTTGTAATTACGCAGTACTTTCCGGGCTGTAATCTGTGTGTGTGTGTGTGTACTGTATCATGCTTTTCATTTAGAGTTTTCTTTGACCTTTTAGTCATTTGCATTTAGACTGCTGTATGTTTGCAGTATTGAAGTACTGTATATACAGACATTCAATACTATATAATATTGAATATAATACTGTACTTGCAGTACATACAGTATACTTTAAATTCACATTACTTGTGATTTCTATACATTTTATGTAATGGCAAAATGTGTTTACTGTGTTACAATATACTTTTTTTTTTCTGTAACCTCATGTTCTGGATGTTGTGTTTTCCATTTTTGAATGTAGTGTCTAATGAATGATCTGTAGTGTTTATATATTGTTTAATGTGTGTATGATCTGAAAGCTTTGTTTGATTTTGCCATAAGAGTCAGAGGTTTTGTGAAATTAGTTTGAAGATTGGATTTGTGTTTAATGTTTTGAGAAAATGAGTGATGGTTTCAAGAAATGTGTTTTAGCAATTGTAAAATACTGTAAAAGTGTGTAGTCGATGAAAATAGATGTCTATAGAAGCATTTCTCTTCCTAAGCCATCCCACCATCACTCTTTAAGAGAAGTAAAGGGGAACTTATCATCAGTTGTTGATTTTCAACAATAAACAGAACTTGCAAAGAGGTTTTTATGGGATTGAAGCCTTACAGAATATGGGTAAGAATCTAATATGCACATTATATGCTTATGTATGGGTGCGAGGAGAAAATATTATCTTTCTCTGTAGTTGGTTGAAAATTGCAGAGAGTTTAAAGATATTTCCAAAAGGATTTTTACCATGTGTCAACTACAGATAGCTTGGTTTCAACTTTTTTTTTTTTTTTTTTTTTTTTTTTTTTAATTGGTGGTCACAAGACTTATTTCGTTTCAATTTATTACTTTTTTAATTGCCTTTTATAGGCCAACTGTGATTGAATCCTCTTATGTGAAAAGTGAACATTTTATTTAAATTTTATGTGTTTGAGTAGATACAGTACATGCGGTTGAAACATTTAGGACAATAAATGAAAACATTTTCCTGTAATGCAGTCCTGTTATCTACTGTTGAACATTGCAGAATAGAAAAAAAAAAAAACTTAAAATAGAAAATTAAATAAACTGATGAATGTGTTAAACTCTAGGCTTCGTATATGGCATCCTGGGGTAGATGTTGCATGTGAAATGTGGCATAACAAATATTCAGATTCCAGAAACCAAAACTCAATGTATTTTTTTCTCTTGTTTTCATGTAGCAAGCACTACTATTGGAATTCAAAATATGACCAGAATCACTACAGACAATTCCACAGTGCAGACAGAGATCTTCTCAGGCATTAACATCTTCATAACATGCATTTACTTTGCCATCCTTGTTGTAAGTCTCATTGGAAATGGGCTTGTCATATTTGTGACTGGTTACAAAATGAAGACGACAGTCAACTCCATTTGGTTCCTCAACTTGGCGATTGCAGACTTCATCTGCTCCTTATCTCTATTCATAAGAGCACTTTTAAACATTCATGGTATCTGGCATGTTGATACCTCCAAGTACGCATTTCTCTGGTTGATGATTTACCCAACCTCATCTGCTAGCATTTTGCTGCTGACAACTATTAGTCTGGACCGATGCCTGTGCACATGGATGGTTGTGTGGTCTCGTAATAATCGAACCATATTCAAAGCCAGAATCATCTGCATAATTGTGTGGGTTTTATCCATCAGCGGCTGCATCCCTGCATTCATCAATCACTCAGCAGAGGAGAGTGAAGGAATCTATGGCTATCCTATTCAATACTACAAGCTTCTGGTCACATACAGTTTTATAGTGAGCTTTGTCATCCCCTTCCTGATCATTGCATCTTCATATATAGCTATCGGTGTGCGAGTCAAACGTCTCAAAAAGGAGAATCAGCTTAGGTCTTACCGGGTCATTATAGCTGTGGTCCTGGCATTTTTCATATGCTGGCTTCCTTTACATGTCTACAAATTTTATAGCATAAGTGCAAAAGAGAATCAGTGGAGTGATTCTGCTAAAGAGGTTCTTTCAAAAATTAATGTTGTAGTTATCTTCCTGGTTAATATCAACAGCTGTCTGAACCCCATTCTCTATGTGTTCATGTGTGAGGAGTTTAAGAAGAAGCTAAAACAGTCTCTGCTGCTGGTGCTGGAGACGGCGTTTGCTGAAGATCATCTGGACTTCTGAGTCTAAACGAAAGATATCACCATCTCTATTCCTGCCAGCTGCCAGCCACATAAAGACAAACAAAGCACTCATAATTTATGGTCATACAGTGTAAGACATCATTCGTTAACTGTAAA
Source organism: Ancherythroculter nigrocauda (assembly GCA_036281575.1). NCBI lineage: Eukaryota > Metazoa > Chordata > Actinopteri > Cypriniformes > Xenocyprididae > Ancherythroculter > Ancherythroculter nigrocauda. Next base: position 17,558,438 of record VTFQ01000013.1, on the reverse strand, counting down.
GGGTGTGTTTTAATTTGCATACAATCACAATAAAAACAAAATATTGTGCTTTGGTAAAATAAAGAAAACAAACAGGATATGTCACTTTCTGCTGTCTCTGTCTCCTTTCTGTGAACTTGTTTGTGGAGTGTGTCACAAAAAATAAACTAAAACTCACACATATTACTTGTCGCACTATTTTATCCTTTGTTTTGTTAAACTGTTATTTAAGTGAAATATATTTTGTGTATAGGCCCATTTATTCCTTATATATAATTAAGTTGGCTTGGGAAAGCCAACTTAATGTAATGCTATTTTCTTCTGAGACTAAAATTTCTAACTCTTCCTAGAGCTTTAACTCTACAAACTCCAAACTTGGCTTAGACCTTCAGACTGTTCTGACTTAGTGTGCTTTATCTTTTCTAACTGATTGGACTTATGGCTTTCCTAAAAATGACTATTAAAACTCTGAAAAATCCCATTGACTTTCATTGACGGAATGTTCAGATGAGCCAAGACTGTTCAAACTCCAACTGTAAAATTCAAATTTAAACTACGGAAGCCCATTAGACTCAATGAAGCTGGCATTCTATGTACTATTTCTAATTCACTGAAACTCATTCAAACTCAACCATCTATCCCTCTATCCATTTATCTATCTAAACTCAGTCAAAATCCAGTGTGCGTCAGTTCTGGCAGGTCACGTCAGTCAAGCTCGCATCAGCTGACTCCCAGGTGACTTACGTCTTCCTATAGGACTACGACACCTATCACGGCATTCATATATAAGCTCCTCAGTATTATCAGCAGCTATTGCATTTCTCAGGAGCAAATTACTCTCCTCCATCCCCAGCTCCTCCTCTCTTCAGTCAGGATTATTGGCCTTATTATTCCCCTGAATAAGGCTAATTCTTGAAATATGTGTACATGTTCAATTATGACATTTAATGATATCTGCTTATGTTGGTCCTGTTCTGTTTACCCTAGGGGGGTTTATTTATATGCGCAGGGAGTTCTTGCCCAGAACAGAACCATACCGCCAATACAAACTCTATGCATTATCAGTCATCTATCTATCTAGCTAGCTAGCTAGCTATTAAAACTAGTTTTATCTCACTTGTAACAGAATAAAGAAAAAAAGTTAAAATAAAAAAGCACAGAAAATGGGTAAGTCTACGGTTTTTATTGGATATTTTGGGATATTTTTAAGTTATTTGATTGACAGATTTTTAAACACCCATCAGGAATTACTGTTATCAGTAAATATACCAACTAAGATTTAAAAATGTAAATCTTTTAAAACTGCTGTTTTAATTGCATGTGAATAAACCCAATAAGTACATGATTATTTTTTATTGAGTGGAATGATGTGATATATCTTAAGCACATTACTTGCAATACAGTTTTTCAGCCAGAGTGAATGGTTTTGAGTGTAGAGCTTCATTTTGACCTGAAAATATGATTTTTGGGGAATTGGGTGAGACGTTATAGATTTGTGTTTACTCTTTTGAGAATATGAGGCATAGTTTCAAAAAATGTGTTTAAGCAATCAAGAAAAAAAATGTAAAATTTTGTCATGACATTTAGTGTCTTGTTTTCTGACACTTGTGCTTGAAATTCAATCCGATTTCTAGAACACCACATTGTTCTCCAGATTCCCATGAAAAACAGATCTAAGATAGCTTGTTGCGCATCTCCAGAAGGAATTTAAGACCTAATAAAGGGGTTTTCAAAGTATGGGCCGTGTTTCAACTCTGATTTTGATCAGATCATTTCAGTCCAAGGATCCAGAAAGCAAATGCATTCAAACTCTCGGTCCAAAACAGCACTAATGCAGAGAAAACTCAGCTGATTTCATCAGAGAGAGAATGTTGTATTTGGCTTCAAAGCACAATCTCTCTCCTATTCTGTGCATGATTCGGAGCAGCCCAAGCCATTTCTAATCATCCAGTGAACATCAGATCAAAACAGCTGGCCCAAAAACAAAATAACAAAATTATTTATACTGTAAATATTTTATAACTAAGGGGTAAATATGACATTACGGGCCGTAAATTAAAGTGGAGCTTGTTACCCTCTTATTTCATGTTGTTACAGGGTAAGTAATTAATAAAAAAAAAAAAAAACGCAAACAGTCATATCACTTGGAAAACTTTGAAAAACAACTTATTTCAAAACAGATTTAAAGTTGGAACACTTCTTATTTGTTTCTCTTGCTTGGCTTCCTCCTCCTCTTGTTCCTCTTTTTCTTTCTTTCCACTGATGAATAATGCCCGTAATGTCATATTTACCCTGTAACTACATGAAATAAGAGGGTAATTACGCAGTACTTTCCGGGCTGTAATCTAAAGCGTTACCAAAGAGTGTGAATTTGCGAAAGCAACTGTCACTTGTGTAAGACTTGATTTTCCTGCTCAGACAAAAACTGAGATCAAGCGCTCTGCAATAAAGCAATAAAACTCATCTGGAGAGAAGATCTCAAAGAAATAGCATATGACAACGCTATGCCCTAAACTGTCCTCACACATCTACAATATGCAATAGCTGTTGATAATACTGAGGAGCTTATATATAGATGCTGTGATAGGCGTCATATTCTTATAAGTAGGCGTAAGTCACCTGGGAGTCAGCTGATGCGAGCCTGACTGACATGACCTGCCAGAACTGACACTAATGCTACATTTTTTTTCCCTTTCATGTTTGGTATAATTTTAAATGTCTCAGTGCGATTGGTAAAATGGTCTCAATTTCACAGCAGTCACTGTGTAACGAAGCTGGACTCAGGCAGGGATCCATATGCAAAGCTTTATTAGAAGTGAGCATGGTCGTACAGGCAGGGTCAAACGGGAACAAACAGGAACAGCAAGGGACAGGCAGAGTCGAGGTCAGGATACAGGCAATGATCAGGACAGGCAGATATCACTCACAGATCAGTATACAAAGCACAGGTCAGGGGTAGGCAGCAGAGGATCGTAAGCAGGTAACAGGCAGGATCAGTAACAGACAGGCAGACAGGATACAAACGCTCAGAACTGCAACCGGGGTAAACAAGACTTCGCAATGAGGTGGTGTATGAGTGTGTCTTAAATAGTCCAAATAACAAGCTACAGGTGTGGAGTGTGCATGTGACAGGCAGGGAGGATTATGGGAAGTGTAGTCCAGACAGAAATTGTGACACACTGGTATTATGAAGAAGATTGAAAACTAAGGAGAATTCTGTCCTATTTTCAGGTGGTGTCTCTTGTGAAAACCCGCTCCGCTCCCTCCAAAACAGGTGTTGGTGTAGTAAAAATGTACAATCCTTTCTGCTCTTGGTATATAAGGTAAAGTGCAAAACAGTCATGTGGGATCTTCTGTAGCCAGAAACCCCCATGTAGTGATGGGTGCGTGTCTTAAAAACACTAATCCACCACTGTGTGTATATGCAATTATTACTCTTAGAGTCATCTTTGAGCAACTGATGTTATGTATTTCTGATTTCTGAATTGGCTTCTAATTGGTTATTTGTGTAATTGGAATGATACACTTTTACCTGACAAATAAAATGTTATATTTAATTTACTCTGGATTCTCCTGATATCATTATTACCAGTAAATTATGGGAGGCTAATGCTACCGTAGATCTGTGTCCAGGGTAGAACAAACTGAAAGCGCGTGAATGGAGGAGCAGTAGGCACTTGATCTGAAGACCTTTTGATTTCTGTTTTCCAATTAATTCCATGTAAGTGGCTAAATTAAAATACACTTTTGTTTGAGTGAGCAGTAGGCAACTGACTAAAGGTATTAGCTAACTTATTACACCCTCTGACGAAAAACAGACTGGCGAGTTTATGTCCTTGAGTTTACCGCAAACTCAGGGCGAGTATCTCTGTGAAGCATTGGGTCCCTGATGAACAATTAATTGAAAGTATGGGATACCCAGAATAATCAAATATCTAAATTAATACATAACCAATGATTAATTTCTAATTGGAAACACAACCTAAGAGTAATAATCATTTGAAATTGGAGTCAAATTAAATGAGTGAAATTAAGTGAACTTCACAGGGGCGCTGAAAAGACATACACGTGTTAACCTTCGCCCAGGCCATCGGATTCCGTTTTTGGGGCGATGGGGGGTTCCCTACATAAGTAAGTTGGCCGAGGAAAGGTACGACCAATAGATGCTAAGGTAACTGCTATACTGACATATCCCGTTACTACAACACGGTGGGAACTGCGGCAATTTTTTGGAATGGCTGGATATTATAGGTGCTTTTGTAAAAAATTCTCTACGATCGTGGCACCTTTCTGTTGGTCTGACGAGTGTCAACATGCTTTCATGTGTGCGAAGTCTCTTCTTTGTAGTGCTCCAGTCCTGTCAACCCCTGACCTGTCCCGACCGTTCACGCTGGAGGTGGATGCGAGTGCGACGGGGGCGGCAGCTGTCCTTCTGCAAGATGGTGCTGATGGGTTTTCTCATCCTGTCTCACTTCTCTACTAAGTTCAGTCGGCCTCAGCTGAACTATTCGACCATAGAGAAGGAGACATTACTCGTGTTACGACATTTTGATGTTTATCTGGGGGCTGCATCCGTGCATGTGGTGGTTTTTACCGACCACAATCCGTTGGTGTTTTTATCACATATGTATAATCATAACCAGCACCTAATGCGTAAAAAATACAACCTGGAGATTAAGTGCAAGAAGGGTAGTGACAATGTTGTTGCAGATGCTTTTTCGCGATGATAATGTGTTATGTGTTATAATTGTTTGTTTGGATTCTCATGTACACTCAACTCAAAAACATATGCTTTTTTTTTTGTTTGTTTTTTGGGTGGGGGAGTGTTACGGTCGGTGGCTTGGTCTGTGTCTTGATCTTTTTCTGTTTTGTCCCTCCCTTGTTTTTCTTGGTGTCACTCTATCTCTTTGGAGCGTGTACACGCTCTCTCTCTCTTAGGTGGACGCACCTGTTCGAGATTTGAGAGTGGCTGATTGATTGAGCTGACTGATAAAGACGCCAACGAGGAGGAGAAAGAGACAGAGATGACAGATTTTGTGGGCTAGCCAGCAAACAAGTGTCTTTATAATCTTTATTTTGCTTTTGTTGTTTTTTTCCCCCCTTTGTTAATCGTTGTCCGTTTTGTTAAGTTCTTTATTTGGTTATGTTCGTTATTATGGTGATGTTTGTTATGAGTGAGTGAATAAATAGATTGGATTGATTCTGCCGTTTAGTCATTCTTAATTGTTACATAATCTCTCTTCTCTTCGAGCTGATATTTTTATGAGAGGCTGTAACATGGTGTGCCTGGCATTTTTAAACGGCTCTCTGAACCCCATTCTCTATGTGTTCATGTGTGATGAGTTTAAGAAGAACCTGAAACAGTCTCTGCTGCTGGAGACAGCGTTTGCTGAAAATCATCTGTGGCATGTTTGTGTGTAAACAATTGAGAAAAACTGTAATCACGAAGACAACAAAGAGAAACTAACACTAGACAAGAAAACTTCCGATATAATGATTAATCTGATTTGTGCTTTAAATAAAAGTGTGTCAAAGGTTTCTTGTGACTTATGAGTGTATATAAGGCAAGCAAAGTCAATGTCCTATCTCAAAATATTACAGTTTTTCTCAATTGTTTACACACAAATATTGGTACTTGAGACACAATGACCACAACATGTAACTCATGCACCAACCCCCTGAACCAATTCTGCTAAACTAGAAGCACAATTCCTGCTTTACACTCACATTGCAGTTCTATAACACACTTTTTTCAAAACACTACACACAATTCTCTGCATTTGGCACAATTTTCGGGCAGAAAAATCTCTTGTTTTCACAAGGAACACACTGCCATTCAAATATGCACACTGACTCATCACATGGGCAAACACCTGTCACACATTTTTACAATTAGCAAACAGAGCTTTAGCATAAAAGGGCAACAGGTGAGCTCTTCTGTTTTGGATGCCAACAATGGAAACAGAGGCAGAGCAGCATACTGTAGTTTGTTTTTATACTGTAAACAGTAAAATGTATTACTGTATACAGTAAATTATTCTGTTGTTTTTTATGTATACCACTGTATGTGCAACTTTGCATTGGTTTGGATGTGCACTGTACATTGTTTTTGTTGGAAAAATAAAATATATTTGTTACTGTGTATTTGTGTGTTCTGTCTATAAAAACTATTATATATATATATATATATATATATACTACAAATATTTTACAACACACTTATGTATGTACTGTCTGTAGTAAGTGTAACATTGAACCAAATAAAGACCAAAGTCATTATGATGAATGGAGAAGTGTTTTCCATTCATCATTGTGTTTTACATAGAGCACATCAGTGTTCAACTGGTTCTTATAAATGTCTATTCATATGATGGTTTGTGTGTGTCATTTGAAAACAAAATACCATTTTGAGAAGAAAGAACATTGTTTTGAATGTAAAGTTTCATTTTGCAGGAGAACTGAGGAGTTTTGCCCATTGTGTGTGTTTTTTTTTATTTGTGTGTAGAGTTCTGAGAGTATGAGGCATGCTTTCAGAAAATGTGTGTAAGCAATCGAGAAAAACTGTAACTGTACAGTGAAAGTTTCACACTGGATGTGCTGTGTCACGGTATAGTGTTGTTTGATAGCATGTCAGCTGGTAGGGAACACCCTTCCTCTGCATTTAATATTTCAGACTGCAGAAATAGAACTTAAATACGGAGCCCCGCACAAGACATGCAGGAAAAAAAATAATATGCTAAATCGTGCGCACGATTAACTAATTATTTCCCTCGATTTGCTAAATCATGCGCTAAATCATCATGATTTAGTAAATTGTGCGCATGATTTAGCAAATCGATGGAACTATGGAACATGGAACGATGGAATATTCTATAGAAGCATTTCTCTTCCTAAGCCATCCCACCATCACTCTTTAAGAGAAGTAAAGGGGAACTTATCATCAGTTGTTGATTTTCAATTTATACTACACAGATACTAGTCTAGTCTAGTCTAGTATAGTATAGTATAGTATAGTATAGTATAGTATAGTATAGTATAGTATAGTATAGTATAGTATAGTATAGTCAAAGCAGCTTTACAGTGATAACAGGTACATGATGATCAGTAATGCAAAGAGGGTTCATTTTGGCTGTATAGCTCTAAAATAAAATAGTGTCATTGTTCAGCTGAAGTCAGTTTAGTGTTGATTCACTTACATTGTAAAGACCATCAATTATTATGTAAACTACTGTAATTATTTTCCTCTATAAAGCAGTTCTGCAGAAAACAGTGATGTCATCAGATGTCATCATCTAGGATAGCTTAGTTCAGTCTCATCCTATAATGTCAGTACTGTCAGATCAATAATATTGTTGAATATTATTGAATATTGTTGAGGACATTTTCCACATCACAGCAATGTCGTCTCTTGCCAGGCAAAGGGAAAAACCTGTGCCGGATCCAGCCTTGACAGCCTTGTCTCCACACCCCTTGCTCTTTCTCCTCATCATCCTCTTACACATACTCTTCCTCCTCTACTTTTCAGATTGTTTCCATCTATTGTTGGTATCATCATTCAGCACCTGTGTCACCTGTGCACTCTGAACTGACCTATATTTTATACAGTTGATTTGATCACATCATTAGAAATAAGAGTGAACAATTTTGAGTCATTGTGTTTAAAGGATGTCAACTGTGTTGTAGTTGTGTTTAACTTTTGCCACATGTATTTACCATTTTGCAACACACTGCAAAATGTGTTTTAGTGAGTAAGAATGTGTTTAGAGTTTTGCAAAAAGAGTGGATGAGATTTGCAAACAGTGTCTTAACTACCTGAACTTGTTTAAGGTTTTGCCTACAAAGTGACTGATGCGACAAATGGGTTTAGGCCACTGAGCATTGGGTTCAGAGAATGGGGTTTAGTGTTTTAGCAATTGTGAAATACTGTAATTGATGGTCTTTACAATGTAAGTGAATCAACACTGAACTGACTTCAGCTGAACAATGACACTATTTTCTTTTAGAGCTGTACAGCCAAAATGAACCCTCTTTGCATTACTGATCATCATGTACCTGTTATCACTGTAAAACTGCTTTGACTATACTATACTATACTAGACTAGACTAGTATCTGTGTAGTATAAATTGCAATTGAAATAAAGGTGACTTGACTTGATTTAGGCCGGACCCAACATGAAGACGTGATGCTGAAGCAGAATGAATCTCTCACTGACTCTGAACTTTGTTTTGTGTGTGTGTGTGTGTGTGTGTGTGTGTGTGTGTGTACTGTATCATGCTTTTCATTTAGAGTTTTCGTTGACCTTTTAGTCATTTGCATTTAGACTACTGTATGTTTGCAGTATGTAAGTACTGTATATACAGACATTCAATACTATATAATATTGAATATAATACTGTACTTGCAGTATATACAGTATACTTAAATTCACATTACTTGTGATTTCTATACATTTTATATGTAATCGCAAAATGTGTTTACTGTGTTACAATATACTTTTTTTTTTTTCTGTAACCTCATGTTCTGGATGTTGTGTTTTCCATTTTTGAATGTAGTGTCTAATGAATGATCTGTAGTGTTTATATATTGTTTAATGTGTGTATGATCTGAAAGCTTTGTTTGATTTTGCCATAAGAGTCAGAGGTTTTGTGAAATTAGATTGAAGATTGGATTTGTGTTTAATATTTTGAGAAAATGAGTGATGGTTTCAAGAAATGTGTTTTAGCAATTGTGAAATACTGTAAAAGTGTGTAGTCAATGAAAATAGATTTCTTTAGAAGCATTTCTCTTCCTAAGCCATCCCACCATCACTCTTTAAGAGAAGTAAAGGGGAACTTATCATCAGTTGTTGATTTTCAACAATAAACAGAACTTGCAAAGAGGTTTTTATGGGATTGAAGCCTTACAGAATATGGGTAAGAATCTTATATGCACAATATATGCTTATGTATGGGTGCGAGGAGAAAATGTTATCTTTCTCTGTAGTTGGGTGAAAATTTCAGAGAGTTTAAAGATATTTCCAAAAGGATTTTTACCATGTGTGAACTTTGTTTCAACTTTTTTTTTTTTAAATTGGTGGTCACATCACATCACTTATTTATTTCATTTTGATTTATTACTTTTTTAAATGCCTTTTTTAGGCCAACTGTAATTGTGTCCTCTTATGTGAAAAGTGAAAATTTTATTTTAATTTTATGTGTTTGAGTAGATACAGTACATGTGGTTGAAACATTTAGGACAATAAATGAAAACATTCTCCTGTAATACAGTCCTGTTATCTACTGTTGGACATTGCAGAAAAACTTAAAATAGAAAATTAAATAAACTGATGAATGTGTTAAACTCTAGGCTTCGTATATGGCATCCTGGGGTAGATGTTGCATGTGAAATGTGGCATAACAAATATTCAGATTCCAGAAACCAAAACTCAATGTATTTTTTTCTCTTGTTTTCATGTAGCAAGCACTACTATTGGAATTCAAAATATGACCAGAATCACTACGGACAATTCCACAGTGCAGACAGAGATCTTCTCAGGCATTAACATCTTCATAACATGCATTTACTTTGCCATCCTTGTTGTAAGTCTCATTGGAAATGGGCTCGTCATATTTGTGACTGGTTACAAAATGAAGACGACAGTCAACTCCATTTGGTTCCTCAACTTGGCGATTGCAGACTTCATCTTCTCCTTATCTCTAATCATAAGAGCACTTTTAGACATACACTGTATCTGGCATGTTGATACATCCAAGTATGCATTTCTCTGGTTCATGATTTACCTAACCTCATCTGCTAGCATTTTGCTGCTGACAACTATTAGTCTGGACCGATGCCTGTGCACATGGATGGTTGTGTGGTCACGTAATAATCGAACCGTATTCAAAGCCAGAATAATCTGCATGATTGTGTGGGTTTTATCCATCGGCTGCTGCATCCCTGCATTCATCAATCACTCAGCAGAGGAGAGTGAAGGAAGCTATCCTATTCAATACTACAAGCTTCTGGTCAAATACAGTTTCATAGTGAGCTTTGTCATCCCCTTCCTGATCATTGCATCTTCATATATAGCTATCGGTGTGCGAGTCAAACGTCTCAAAAAGGAGAATCAGTTCAGGTCTTACCGGGTCATTATAGCTGTGGTCCTGGCATTTTTCATATGCTGGCTTCCTTTCCATGTCTACAAATTGTATTACTTGAATGTAAATGAGAATCAGTTGAGTGATTCTGCTAAAGAGGTTCTTTCAAAAATTAATGTTGTAGTTATCTTCCTGGTTCATCTCAACAGCTGTCTGAACCCCGTTCTCTATGTGTTCATGTGTGATGAGTTTAAGAAGAAGCTGAAACAGTCTCTGCTGCTGGTTCTAGAGACGGCGTTTGCTGAAGATCATCTGGACTTCTGAGTCTAAAAGCAAACGAAAGATATCACCATCTCTATTCCTGCCAGCTGCCAGCCACATAAAGACAAACAAAGCACTCATAATTTATGGTCATACAGTGTAAGACATCATTCGTTAACTGTAAAGGGTGTGTTTTAATTTGCATACAATCACAATAAAAACAAAATATTGTGCTTTGGTAAAATAAAGAAAACAAACAGGATATGCCACTTTCTGCTGTCTCTGTCTCCTTTCTGTGAACTTGTTTGTGGAGTGTGTCACAAAAATAAACCAAAACTCACACATATTACTTGTCACACTATTTTATCCTTTGTTTTGTTAAACTGTTATTTAAGTGAAATATATTTTGTGTATAGGCCCATTTATTCCTTATATAATTAAGTTGGCTTGGGAAAGCCAACTTAATGTAATGCTATTTTCTTCTGAGACTAAAATTTCTAACTCTTCCTAGAGCTTTAACTCTACAAACTCCAAACTTGGCTTAGACCTTCAGACTGTTCTGACTTAGTGTGCTATATCTTTTCTAACTGATTGGACTTTTTTTTTTTCTAAAAATGACTAAATAACTCTGAAAAATCCCATTGACTTTCATTGACGGAATGTTCAGATGAGCCAAGACTGTTTAAACTCCAACTGTCAACATTCAAATTTAAACTACGGAAGCCTTATACTTTTGAATTCAATGAAACTGGCATTCTATGTACTATTTCTAAAGGCCAATTTACACCGCACCGACAAACGCCAACAAACACCAACAAACACCAACAAACGCCAACGAACAAGTTGGCCGTTGGATTTAGAATTCTACGAGAAAAAACTGTCATGTTCACACCGCCCCAACAAACACCGACAAACGAGTGACGTCTGACTGGGAAAATTCCACAACTACATATGTAACCATGTTAACAATATTGTCAGGCAAGTTTATTATATTAATAACATAGTATCATATATTTTCTTTGTATTAAAGTATTGAGGCAAAACAAAAATACCTGAAATCCGAAGCGCTGTAGCCATCGATCTGATCATAACATATTGGTTGGTATACACCGGTTCCCTTTCGATACTTCACTCGTACTGCGTATGGGGAAAAGTCTCCCTTTTTCCCCGTCACTGAAGCCTTTTTCAATAACGCAGTGTAACTGCATCGTCATTGGTTCACTCATGAGAAGTTGTTGAACCAATGACGGCGCGGCATAGCTGCGCGACCTATGGCGAGAAAGCGCGCGAATTTTCCCGCCGAAAGGGGCGGGGTATAGTGCTATATAAGCAGGCGTTTCGCCATAGGAATTCAGTCCTTTCTCCTTCAGCGACGACTACACATCTCTTCGCTGATCTCCGCGCTGAAGCCGAAGAAGCTCGCCGCCTGGAAGAAGCAGCTCTCGCCGCCGTTGAAGAGACCCAGCTGAGCCGCCGGACTTCGACAGCGCCGGCACCCTCGTGGACTACTGCCCCGAGCGCCGTCTTCTAGACGCCCGCCGCCTGCTTCCCGTTCCGGCCGCCGCCTCAGCCGTCTCCTGCCGCCATCCGGCGCCCCCTCTGAGAGTTTTTCCTCGCGGTTTTATAACCGCTCTATAAGAGCATTCTAGCGGATTCGTCCGCTCTAAAAGAGCTTCCGCGGTCCTCGCCGCTCTAAAAAGAGCCCCCCAATCGCCGTTTTCACGGCGCCGGCATTTTTAAATGCCACGTCGTGTCACGATGGACACGACGAGTGCGTTGGATGCCTGGGTAAGCCCCATGCGGAAGCCGCGCTCACTGACGCCTCATGCCCGCACTGTGAGTGCATGAGCCTGGCCTCTCTGCACTCGCGGGTTGCTTTCTTCACCGGAGGCAGTCCCGCCGCTCGCGCCCTCCCGTCCCCTACCCGCCGCGAGCCTGCGAGGAAGAGACAGCGGGGTAGAGCGACCCAGTGCCCGAAGTCGAGCGAGCTCACGTCGGCCCAGCCCCCGCGTGCCTCGCCCTCTCCCGCCAGAGAACAGTCGCCCGTCAGATTCTCCCACCCTGAGCAGCGTCCCTCAGCATTCGCAAGCGACCTCGTCTCATTCGGTGGATCGGATGAAGAGCCGCTAGATGAGTCTATGTCTCTCGCGGCTTCCGAAGCAGAAGGCTGGGCTGGCGAGTCGGACGACCCCGCCCCCCCGCCTCCGCTGGAGCCCATCGAACACGGCTCGGGCATGGACGCCGAACTTCTCCGCGTCCTCTCTAAAGCTGTGGAGGAGCTAGACCTGGATTGGGCTCCGCCGGAAGAGCCGTCACGGAGCCGCCTGGATGAGTGGTTCCTGCCGGGAAGACGCCAGGCCCCTTGTCAACGTGCTGCCCCGTTCTTCCCCGAGGTACATGAGGAGCTGACCAAGTCATGGCGCGCTCCTTACTCTGCCCGCCTGCACACCACGCACCGCTCAGCCCTCACCACTGTGGACGGCGCTGAAGAAAAGGGCTACGAGCACCCGCCGCCCCTGGATGAAGCAGTGGCAGCTCACCTCTGTCCCCCCACGGCTGTGGGCTGGAAATCTAAGAGGGCCCTTCCTTCAAAGCCCTGCAGGACTACCTCCACCCTGGCTTCGCGAGCCTACGCCTCTGCAGGCCAAGCTGCCTCGGCGCTCCACACTATGGCCATCTTCCAAGTGTTTCAAGCCAAGCTTCTCCGCTCTATGGACGAGTCCGGCTTTGATGCACCTGCCTTCAGGGACCTCCGCAGCGCCACTGACCTAGCCCTGCGAGCCACGAAGGCCACAGCCCAGGCCATTGGAAGGTCCATGGCCAGCCTGGTGGTTTTAGAGCGCCACTTATGGCTCAACTTGACCGAGATCAAGGACGCGGATAAGATGGCCTTTTTAGACGCCCCTGTCTCGCCTTCCGGTCTCTTTGGGCCATCGGTAGAGGGTCTCACCGAGCGATTCACCGCAGCACAGAAGTCGTCTCAGGCCATGAGACACTTCCTGCCAAAACGCTCCAGCTCCGCATCTGCTCCAAGCCGACCCAGGCCTGCGCCGGCTCAGCAGAGCAAGCCTGCCCCCTCTGCCTCCCAGGCAGCACCACCAAAGGAGCAACGCCAGCGCTCTCGCTCTGCCAGACGCTCCTTCCCGAGACGCCAGGGACCCCGGCCCAAGATTGCGCTGGACCCTGTGACGCCTAAGTCATCCTGATTAAAGAGGAAGGAAGAGGACGGGGGAATGTCTCGCTGCGGCTGGACCACCCCCAAAGCTCCTTTGCACAATTTCCCCTCCGCCTCGTTCACATCCGGGCGTGGGAATGATGCTCGGTGTTACAGATGGGCCCACAACGCTCACGTTCTCCGAACCGAAGTCTTGGCGCTGCTCAGGAAAGGAGCTATAGAAATAGTCTCTCCTCCAGAGAGCGAGTCAGGCTTTTACAGCCGTTACTTTCTGGTCCTCAAGAAAGATGGCGGTCTCAGACCCATTTTAGATCTCAGGATCCTGAACCGCTCCCTCATGAGACGGAAGTTCAAGATGCTGACGCTGAAGCAGATCCTCGCACAGATTTGTCACGAGGACTGGTTCTGCTCACTGGACCTGAAAGATGCCTACTTTCACATCCAGATAGCCCCCCACCACAGGCGGTTCTTGAGATTCGCCTTCGAGGGTGTGGCTTACCAATACACGGTCCTACCCTTCGGGCTGTCCCTGGCTCCTCGCACTTTCACCAAGTGCATGAATGCAGCTCTTTCCCCACTCAGACAGATGGGAATCCGTGTTCTAAATTATCTCGACGATTGACTCATTCTAGCCCACTCGCGAGCAGAGCTAGAACTTCACAGATCTGTGCTCCTCAGCCATCTAGAATGCCTGGGTCTCAGGGTCAACCTATCCAAGAGCTCGCTGCTTCCCAGCCAACGCATTTCGTTCCTGGGAGCAGTTTTCGACTCTGTTCGCATGACGGCAGTAGTCTCGCCAGAGCGCGCTCTGGCCATTCAGCAGCTCGCGGCTTCCGTCACAAAAAAAGCCTACCTTCCTCTGAAGTCCTTCCAGAGGCTTTTAGGGCTGATGGCTTCTGCCTCCCCAGTTCTACGGCTCGGCCTTCTTCGGATGCGGCCTCTGCAGTACTGGCTGAAGTTTCGGGTCCCCCCCCACGCCTGGCGGCATGGCCGCTTCTGTCTCAAGGTCAATCAGGCCTGTCTATCAGCCCTGAAGCCCTGGCTGAACCCCGAGTGGTTCAAGCGTGGCGTACCCCTTCAGGCGGCGTCGCGGAGGACGGTGCTCTCGACGGCCTTGAATTTGGGCCCAACGACTCTAAGGTCGTACTGAAACCCAGGCATGGCTACGTCCCCAAGGTGCTCTCGACTCCGTTCAGAGCACAAGTTATCTCCCTCTCTGCGCTCCCTGTCTCGTCAGAAGAGCAAGATTGAGAACTTATGTAGAGCGATCACAGCCTTTCCGGCTATCAGATCAGCTCTTTGTTTGCTTTGGCGGCCGCACCAAAGGGTCTCCGGTCTCAAAGCAACGCCTCTCGCGTTGGATTGTTGACGCCATAGCTCTTTGTTACTCCTCCATGGGCTCAGAATGCCCCATAGGAGTTAGAGCTCACTCCACTAGAAGTATGGCCTCTTCTTGGGCCTGGTCCAGTGGAGTTTCTATCAAAGACATCTGTGAGGCGGCCGGCTGGTCCTCGCCGTCCACCTTTGTCAGATTTTACCAGCTGGACGTTCCGACTTTGCAAGCTCGGGTCCTATCGGTGTGATGCAGCGGCCTCTTTGAGCCCCGCCTCAAAACCGGTTCAGGAGTTTCTCCTCTTGTAGTGTAACATGGGTTCGACGGCTTCGGCCTTCTCACTAGTTTCGTGGACCCCCCTGGTGTCCCGAACTTGTCTTTGCAGGGGACTTGCCTCATCGTCATGGCAACGGTTCGTAGCCAGGTCAGATTACGTCAGAGTTTGTTGCCGTCTGTTGGAAAACTGTTCACACCGCGCAGACATTCCACGACCCGACAAACGCCGATTAAACATGTTCAGTCGGGTGAAATAACCGACTCCGACCAACGCCAACAGACGCCAACAGGGGTTTCACACCGATCCAACAAACTCCAACAGACGAGTTTGTTGGCGTTTGTTGTCTGTTGTCGGTGCGGTGTGAATTGGCCTTAATTCACTGAAACTCATTCAAACTCAACCATCTATCCATCTATCCATTTATCTATCTAAACTCAGTCAAAATCCAGTGTGCGTCAGTTCTGGCAGGTCACGTCAGTCAAGCTCGCATCAGCTGACTCCCAGGTGACTTACGTCTTCCTATAGGACTACGACACCTATCACGGCATTCATATATAAGCTCCTCAGTATTATCAGCAGCTATTGCATTTCTCAGGAGCAAATTACTCTCCTCCATCCCCAGCTCCTCCTCTCTTCAGTCAGGATTATTGGCCTTATTATTCCCCTGAATCAGGCTAATTCTTGAAATATGTGTACATGTTCAATTATGACATTTAATGATATCTGCTTATGTTGGTCCTGTTCTGTTTACCCTAGGGGGGTTTATTGCTGCTCTCCCTGCTCTTATCCATGCTAGCCTGCATGGATGCGCAGGGAGTTCTTGCCCAGAACAGAACCATACCGCCAATACAAACTCTATGCATTATCAGTCATCTATCTATCTATCTATCTATCTATTAAAACTAGTTATATCTCATTTGTAACAGAATAAAGAAAAAAAGTTTAAATAAAAAAGCACAGAAAATGGGTAAGTCTACGGTTTTTATTGGATATTTTGGGATATTTTTAAGTTATTTGATTGACAGATTTTTAAACACCCATCAGGAATTACTGTTATCAGTAAATATACCAACTAAGATTTAAAAATGTAAATCTTTTAAAACTGCTGTTTTAATTGCATGTGAATAAACCAGTGCATGATTGTTTTTTATTGAGTGGAATGATGTGATATATCTTAAGCACATTACTTGCAATACAATTTTTCAGCCAGAGTGAATGGTTTTGAGTGTAGAGCTTCATTTTGACCTAAAAATATGATTTTTGGGGAATTGGGTGAGACGTTATAGATTTGTGTTTACTATTTTGAGAATATGAGGCATAGTTTCAAGAAATGTGTTTAAGCAATCAAGAAAAAAAATGTAAAATTTTGTCATGACATTTAGTGTCTTGTTTTCTGACACTTGTGCTTGAAATTCAATCCGATTTCTAGAACACCACATTGTTCTCCAGATTCCCATGAAAAACAGATCTAAGATAGCTTGTTGCGCATCTCCAGAAGGAATTTAAGACCTAATAAAGGGGTTTTCAAAGTATGGGCCGTGTTTCAACTCTGATTTTGATCAGATCATTTCAGTCCAAGGATCCAGAAAGCAAATGCATTCAAACTCTCGGTCCAAAACAGCACTAATGCAGAGAAAACTCAGCTGATTTCATCAGAGAGAGAATGTTGTATTTGGCTTCAAAGCACAATCTCTCTCCTATTCTGTGCATGATTCGGAGCAGCCCAAGCCATTTCTAATCATCCAGTGAACATCAGATCAAAACAGCTGGCCCAAAAACGGAATCCGATGGCCTGGGTGAAGGTTAACGTGTGTATGTCTTTTCAGCGCCCCTGTGAAGTTCACTTAATTTCACTCGTTTAATCTGACTCCAATTTCAAATGATTATTACTCTTAGGTTGTGTTTCCAATTAGAAATTAATCATTGGTTATGTATTAATTTAGATTTTTGATTACCTTATATGATATCTTCAATTATTCGGTCCCGGTAATGCTTTAGAAAAGTCACTTCGGCTGACTGAGTGCTCTTCTTGGACACAAACTCATCAGTTCTGACCTTAAACATTGGATGCAGGGCAAATATCTACCTTTAAGTCGGTCGCGCTCTGCTTACTCGTAACAAAAAGGATAGTTTTTATATATTTACGAAAACTGCAACTTATTTAAGGCAGCGATAGTCAGAAATTGAAATGGACTTATTGATGTGCCCTAAGCTCCATCTATTAAACCTTTGGTATGATCAGTCCTGAACACAGATTTGCATTGATACCTTCGCTTTAATCTACTAGAAATAATGAATTAAGAATAATGCAGAAGAAATCAATAATAATTGTATTGCATACTGTAGATGTTGTGAGGGCAAGGCATTGTCCTATGCTATTTCTTTAAAATCTTCTCTCCAGATGAGTTTTATTGCTTTATTGCAGGGCGCTTGATCTCAGTTTTTGTCTAGCAGGAAAATCAAGTCTTACACAGCCAACCACTGCATGAGCATATAATGCGCAAATTACATCTCCCTGTTGTAAAGCAAACCAGTGTCGTACTAGTAAAGTTTTGATGGATGACGCATACAGGAGTCGTAACCTACATTAGGCACATGAGACAAGAGTCCATTATTATTGATGTGCATGTGAAAATTTGTAACAACTGACCCTTCACCAGGAGTTTGATTGACAGGCGATCTAACCAATCATAATGCTTAACCTGCTGTTTTGTCCCACAAAGCAGTCAGGAATTAGTAGATCAGTATAGGTGGACTTGAACTTGAAATATGGTGTGTACTGACATCTTTCCGGGGTTGAAACAACATTCCTTCTGATCATTCATGTTTACTTGATGCTATAAATTAACTAGTAGGAAGAGATGATCGGTTCACGAGCCACTTGAACTGAGGCACTACAGCAATCTGTCAAAAGTAAATTTGTGTGTCTATGTGTGAATATTCTCAATCAGAGTAACATTGGTGAAAAAACAGTGATTTTAACTCTAGAGTGCAGGCTTGGTGGGCCCAGAGACTGCATTTGGCACATTTTACTCACACTTCATTTGGCTTTAGTTGCCAAATAGCTCCATACAGACACCATAAAAGTTTTCATGTCTGCGGTCACAGAATCCTCACCACTGGCTTTCAACATGGTCACCGCAACTGATCTGACCGACCTGTCCTTCTTTGAAACTTCATCAGTTCCTTTTTTTTCTTTAAACACATCTACAGTATCTGTCATTCTTTTCCACTGTGTAGGTATTCTATAAGATTATTAAAAATAAACTGTTCTTAGTTAATTGTATGTAAGGGGATGGTTGTAACACTTTTTAAAGATGTGTTACAACCTACCTCACCCCTGTCAGCCAGTGTTCAGCTAACTGTTTTAGCATAATGGTTTGAAATTAGCAGGTTAAAAATGCATCACATTTTGTCTTAGAAACTACAATTTAATCTAATATAAGTTATAACTTTATCTGCAAAAGTTTCAGTACTAAACAAAAAACAGTTTTAGTAAAAAAAAAAAAAAAAAAAAAAAAAAAAACATTCTTACCTAAAATATCTGTTGTTGTTTTTCTTTATAAAATCTGCATGTACTTATTTACAGCCTTGACAACCATTCATATGGGATCTGGGAGGAAGTTGATGAATAAGTAAATGATCATAGCTTATCCCTGATTGGTGGCATTGGTGGTGTTACAACTGAAGCTCAAAATAATGATCATACACTTGAGAAATGTCGCACCAGTGCTAATGTTGCAGACCAGCAATCATGTAAGCATCAATTTTATTGGGACAATGAAGTTTTAATGCTTAAATGGAATGCATGCTCATTCACTGATGAAGATAATGAGTGGGGTACTGTGAACCAAATTGTCGCCCCTTCTAAATTTCGACAGCATGTTTTTGGCTGTGGTGCATTATCATCCCTGGGCGGGACATCTCGGTGTGACTAAAACATATGATCGTATCCTTCAGCACTTCTTTTGGCCCAGTTTAAAAACGGAGGTTTCTCGATATTGTAAAACTTATATAACACGTCATAGCCTACATGTCAGATGGTTTCGCCAGCCCCGCTTCACCCAATTCCAGCAGTTGGTGAACCCTTCGAAAAGTAATTGTGGATTGTGTTGGTCCACTTCCCCGTACCAAAACGGGGTACCAGTATCTTTTGACCATAATGTGTGTAGCCACATGATTCCTTGAGGTGGTTCCATTGCGTAAGATCATGGCAGTTATGGTGACAAAAGCACTTGTAAAGTTCTTTACTACCTTTGGACTTCCGAAGACAGTTCAGACTGATCAAGGCTCTAATTTTCTATCAAGCGTTTTTCGTTGAAAGCTTTGGGTATTTCGCACATTGTATCTAGTGTGTACCATCCAGAATCCCAGGATGCCCTGCAGTGTTGGCATCAGACTTTAAAGTCTTCCTTGCGTAAGTATTGTCGCAAAACTGAGAGTGACTGGGATGATGGTGTTCCGCTGGTGCTGTTTGCCTTTCGCGAGACGAGGCAGGAGTCTCTTAGATTCAGCCCAGCTATATTAGTCTTTGGCCATAATGTGCGGGGACCTTTAAAGGTTTTAAAAGATCAATTTCTTTCGGTGGAGCAAGCACCAAAAACAAATGTTCTGGATTTCGTTACGCAATGTCGTGAGCAGTTACATAATGCTTGTGCTGCTGCAAAAAATGCACTTTGTCGTTCCCAAGAGAAAATTAAGCAGCGATATGACAAGCGTGCAATTGTGTGGAATTTTATGCTGGGGGAAAAGGTTCTGGTACTGCTGCCCTTGCCGGTTGATGCTCTTGCTGCACGTTTTTCGGGGCCTCATGTCATTCAGAGAAAAGTGAGTGAGACCGATTATGTGCTTCATACTCTAGACTGAGTCTGAGTTACCCATGGTGAACGAAAAGGTGGAGCCTGTTTTATCTGTGCTTAATGCACATAGTGAGGATGGATTAGAAGGACACAGTGAGATGCTGAATGGTGGGTTTTTGAATAACTTTATTCAATTTATTTTAAATTCTTTACAGGAGCAGTTGTCTTACTTAGATGCTGATCAAAAGCAGGATATAATGGAACTGATTAAAAATTATCTTGTTTTGTTTCATGATGTTCCTTCATGTACTTCAGTTCTCCATCATGATATCGATGTGGGCTCTGCCATACCCATCAAACAGCATACGTATTGATGTTCTGTGGACAACATACAAGTAATGAAAACAGAAGTAGAGTAGTTGATGCAGAATAATTTTGCAAAGTCGAGTAAAAGCCTGTGGAGTTCTCCTTGTGTTTTAGTTCCAAAACAAGACGGATCGGTCAGATTTTGCACCGATTTTCGAAAGGTGAATATGGTGACCGTGCCAGACTCATTTCAGTATATCACAAAGCTTGATCTCTTAAAAGGATTCTGGCAGGTCCCGTTAACCCTGCGTGCGTCTGATGTTGCTGCTTTTGTTATGCCAGATCACCTTGCTCAATATACGAGGATGGCTTACAGCCTGCGAAATGCACCCGCGACCTTCCAGTGTTTAATGGAGTTGGTTTTAAGAGATGTTGACAAGTGTAACGTGTACTTGGATGATGTGGTGATTTATTCTGCCACTTGGACTGAGCATATGACAATGTTACAGACCGTTTTTAGTCGTCTTTCTAGTGCTTCTCTCACACTTAATTTGAAAAAGTGGGTAACGCTTTAGATTACAGCCCGGAAAATACTGTGTAATTACAACAAATTTACAGCGTAACTTTCAATAATTATAGTGTAACTATACAGTAAGTATGTGTAAGTATGGGGGAACAATATGTAAAGTCTTGGGAATAAAGGGGTAACAACCAGGAAAATAACAAATTATTTATACTGTAAATATTTTATAACTAAGGGGTATGTATGACATATAACTAAGGGGTAAATATGACATTACGGGCCGTAAATTAAAGTGGAGCTTGTTACCCTCTTATTTCATGTAGTTACAGGGTAAGTAATTAATAAAAAATAAATAAATAAATAAATAAAAAACCGCAAACAGTCATATCACTTGGAAAACTTTGAAAAACAACTTATTTCAAAACAGATTTAAAGTTGCAACACTTCTTATTTGTTTCTCTTGCTTGGCTTCCTCCTCCTCTTGTTCCTCTTTTTCTTTCTTTCCACTGATGAATAATGCCCGTAATGTCATATTTACCCTGTAACTACATGAAATAAGAGGGTAATTACGCAGTACTTTCCGGGCTGTAATCTAAAGCGTTACCAAAACAAGATTATAATTACAACACTGCTGTGCTGCTTTTGTGTGCGATGTTAATGCAACCAATATATTTAATATGAGTACAATTAATAATAATCATAATATTATTATATTTATTATTATATTATTATAATTGCTATGAATAATAATAATTGCAATAACAACAATACATATTATTGTTATTGTTATTATCATTTTAAAAATACAGTCGCCACAATACAGTACAACATTACCTCAGTATCTCTATTTTACAGTGAGGATTCCGCAGTCCTTCAGAGATAAACTTGACTCCTGCATCTTTCAATGGATTTTCACTCAGGTTCAGCTCCTTCACACATGTGGCTTCTGAGCTCAGAGCTCTGGATAGAAGATCACAGCTTTCCTCTGTCAGTCTGCACCCACTGAGTCTAAAAAGTAAAAACTAACTGTGATCTTGCCCCTTCTATACCTCAATGAAAGAAAAAAAAAGTCATGTATGTTTCGCTAATGTAACCTACAGTATGTCATTATTACTTACTAAGTAGATGTGGATGCTTCAATCACAGGTAGTAGTTTGAGAAGAATTTGCGGTATGTGAGCAGAATCGATTACTGAAGCATAATTCTTAAAATTAAACACACTCAAATTCTCTGAAGTCAGCAGAACATAGAGCACAGTTGACCACTGTGAGGAAGACAACGCTGTTGTAAGAGATTTAGTGATTAGGTAACAATGCATTTCTTCTATTAGTGAGCGATCACCCAGATCATTGAGGCAGAGGAACAAATTGATTATTTTTTCTGGAGTTGGATGTTCCTCTATCCTTTTCTTGATGTATTTGACTGTTTCTTCTAAATTGTGTTTCCTGCTTTCTGTCTGTGTCAGAAGAACATTTAAGAGAGTCTGACTGGTCTCAAGTGAGAAGCCAAGAAGGAAGCGAAGGAAAAGGTCTAAATGTCCAGTTTTACTGTTTACAGCCTCATCCACAGCTTTCTGATGCAGGTCTAATATTGGAACATGTTCAACTCCATGAGTTGGTTTGGTAATATCAAACACATTGATGTTGTTTTTTGTGAAGGAGTGATGCACATACAGAGCAGCCAGATGTTCTTGGATGGTCAAATGAACAAAGCAGTAGACATTCCTCTGATGCAAGTCCTCTCTACAAGTGCACAATCCAGAGTACACTAATGCTTCAGTCACATCAATGCCACACTCTCTCAAATCTTCTTCATAGAAGAACAGATTGCCTCCCATAAGTTGCTGAAAAGCCAGCCTCCCCAGTTTGAGGATCATATCTTCATCATTCACTTTCTTCTCATAGTCCTTCTCATGTTTGATGTTGGTCTGAAGGATCATGAAGTGTGTGTACATTTGAGTGAGAGTCTTGGGAATCTCTTCACTCTCTGCTTCACTCAACATCTTCTCTAGGACAGTGGCTGAGATCCAGCAGAACACTGAGATGTGGCACATAATGTAGAGGCTCCTCGAGGACTTCAGGTGTGAGATGATTTGATTGGCCAGACTCTGATCTCTGATTCTCTTCCTGAAATATTCCTCCTTCTGTGGGTCATTGAAGCCTCGTACATCTGTCACTCGATCAACACACTCAGAGGGGATGAGATCAGCTGCTGCTGGTCTGGAGGTGATCCAGATGAGAGCAGAGGGAAGCAGATTCCCTGCAATAAGGTTTGTCAGCAGCACGTCCACTGAAGCTGATTCAGTCACATCACACAACTTCATGTTGTTCTGAAAATCCAGGGACAGACGACACTCATCCAAACCATCAAAGATGAAAATGATTTTAACTCTAGAAGACCTTTAAGACTGAATGTTTGGTCCTTCAGCAAATTGAGCTCTCTGAAAGGAAGTGGAAATATGAGGTGAACGTCCTGATTCACTTTCCCTTCAGCCCAGTCTAGAATGAACTTCTGCACAGACACTGTTTTTCCAATGCCAGCGACTCCTTTAGTCAGCACAGTTCTGATTGGTTGGTCTTGTCCAGGTAACGGTTTGAAGATGTTATTGCAAATGATTAGTGTAGCTTCTGTTTCTTCTTTCCTGGAAGACTTTTCAGTCTCTTCATTTTCACCTTCTGTGATGTAGAGCTCAGTGTAGATCTCATTGAAGAGTGTTGGGTTTCCCTGCTTTGCTATTCCCTCATGCAGATGTTGAAACTTCTTCTGTAGCTTTGATCTGAGTTCAGTGCTGTGCAATTAAATAAGTCACAAATAACACAGGTGAATAAGCACATTGAGGAGAAAACACATTTTTTTATTAACAACTGCTATAAATATACCTTTGATGAGAAGTGCTGGCAAATTGAAAATCAACAAGCTGGTCTCTTGTGACTCTGGTCTTTGCGGCCAATAACAGAGAACAAATTGTACTTTAATAAATGTTTCAATATTTAGTTGAATTAATTAACTATAAAAGATTTTTGGAATAAAATATCCAAAAACCACTATAACAGTGTTATATACTTTGTTGAACTGTGTACTTACATTAACACAAATGTTCCCAAGAATGTTTAAATCCAGAGAAACAAGCAATGTTTAACAAGTGTAACGGACCATGTCTTGCCAATGATGTCATATCCCGGGTTAAAGGTTTGAAGTACGCCTATATTTGACTTAATGCTTGTATTAAAATATTTTATTATAATATTTTATGAGAGTGGCATATTTTGAGTTTTGATATTTGGGATATTGTCATTAGGCTACTTTTTGGGATATATTTGATTGGCCACTGAACTATATATTTGATATGCAGACCTGGCAACCCTGCATGTGTTGAAATTGTTCAGCTTCTGTGACAAAACACTATTTCCTGGTTTAACAGATGAGACTTAAAGTGCCCCTATTATGGATTTTTGAAAATTACCTTACAGTATGGTACGGTACACAATTTTTGCCATTTCCATTATAAAAAGTTGTGAATGGTACCCTAATTCCAAACCGTACCACTTTTTTGGGACCCTACCGTTGGGGTACCAAACCGAAAGTGTTTTTTGACCTTGCATGTATGTAAAGCTGTTGTAGGAGACTCCCAAAACAATATTAGGAACCTTAAAAAAGACATAATAAAGGCACTTTAAGCCTAGTCTCAGAAACATATATATATATATATATATTTGAGTATGTGGATTATAAAAAAGGAGGAATTGCTTGCACAACTTTAGTAAATTCAGGAAAGACACAAATACCAAAAGCAGTCTGTAAGAGTTCTCCTAGTTCCTTCCTGCTGGACAAGATTGATCAACACTTTGAACAAATGCTATACATTACCTGCTTTTACACATGTGAAACTATTAAACTTTACATAGTATATTGTTCTTTTTAAAGGAAAATCCCATAACAACCATTATCATATACAGGCTAGATTTGTTACAAAATATTATGTTAGTAACTGAAGTGTTAGATGTTTCTTTGTCTGGTCAAGGATTTATTTATTAATTAGTAATATTTATTAAAATGTAGGGAACAAAATACTACTGCTACTACTACTACTACTAGTAGTAGTAGTCAATATATTGTAATAATATGATCTACTTACAGTTTCCACAGAGCTTCATGCAGCGTTTGCCAGTGCAAGTAAAAATGAAAGTAAATGTCCTCTACTAAGGGACTTTCTGCCCACATACCTCAGATCGTCTCGGTTACATGTGTAACCCTCGTTCCCTGAAGGAGGGAACGGAGACGTACGTCAGTAGTGACCGACGAATTGGGATATCGCTAGAGAGCCCTATCAGCTTCGAGTGAACTAAAACAAGCCAATGAATTGGCGTGCGATATTTGCATAATGCGCACCGCCTCCGACAGGTGTATATAAATAGGAAGCAGATGCAATCGCACTCTGTTTTTCGCTGAGGAGACAACTGGTGTCCGCACTACAGCGAGGGTACAGAAACTGTGGCGACGGGACGTACGTCTCCGTTCCCTCCTTCAGGGAACGAGGGTTACACATGTAACCGAGACGTTCCCTTTCAGTCGGTCACGTTCGACGTACGTCAGTAGTGACCGACGAATTGGGATCCCAACTAAAGCGCCACAGTTACGAAACCCCTTCCAGTGCCCAGCGCAAGCTCAGCCGCCCATAGCACCGGCTGGACGGTGAAGGGGGCGAGCTTACACCGAGAGAGTCTACTGCTGTTCCGACTTACCCACTAAGTAAACTAGACTACACTGGGGAAGCGAACCCGGAGGGGACGCTGCGGAGGCCACTACCTACCCAATGGGGGGAGGAGTTTACGTGGAGAATACGCATATGGACTGGCCCGAGGGGCAGTACGCATATGGAGTCCCTGGGATGGCTCCACCTGTGTAGGGGGAGACTCATCTGACAGGTGACAGCAGAGCTGGCTCTGCTAAGGGAAAGACACGGACTCAGCCCGTAGGGAGTTTTAAACCGTGGATAATTACACATATGGGACTGCTCACGTAGAGGGGTCACGACATATGGGCCCCAGCCAACAGACAGCGTCAGCGACGGATGTAGGCCTGGCATCAGACACTCCGCAATGTCCGAGCCGAAGGGGGAGGCGGAGGAACTCGACAGGGTTCGCCAAGCGGGGAACACGACTGGAGTGACAAGTATGCACGTATCCGGCCAGGGGGCGGGAATGGCATTGCAAGCCGACACTTAGAGCGGGTACAACACGTCTACCGACTAGTGGATGCGAGTACACGTGAAGATACTGGCTCTACACGTAGGCTATAAAACCTAGCGAACGTGTTAGGTGTCGCCCAGCCCGCAGCTCTACAGATATCTGTCAGCGAGGCGCCATGAGCCAGCGCCCAGGAGGAGGCCACCTCTCTGGTGGAGTGGGCTCTCAACCCGAGCGGGCAAGGCACGCCCTGGGATTCATACGCCAAGGCGATGGCATCCACTATCCAGTGGGCCATCCTCTGCTTGGAGACAGCCTTTCCCTTCTGCTGGCCTCCGTAACAGACGAAGAGCTGGTCTGAGGTCCTGAAGCTTCGCGTTCTATCGCGTTCTCTGGACGGGACAGAGCGAAGCTAGGGCTGGGTCTGCCTCCTCCGAGGGCAGCGCTTGCAGGTTCACTACCTGATCTCAGAAGGGAGTGGTAGGAACCTTGGGCACGTATCCAGGCCGGGGTCTCAGGATGACGTGAGAATCACCGGGCCCGAATTCTAGGCACACTTCGTCGACCGAAAATGCATGCAGATCCCCTACCCTCTTCAGGGAAGCCAATGCAACCAGAAGAACCGTCTTGAGAGACATTAGTTTCAGGTCGACTGATTGCAAAGGCTCAAAGGGATGACCCCGGAGAGCTGTGAGAACCAGGGTCAGATCCCAAGAGGGTACGGAGGAAGGGCGAGGAGGATTCAGTCTCCTCGCCCCCCTTAGGAACCTGACGATCAGATCGTGTTTCCCCAGGGACTTACCCTCAACTGCGTGGTGATGTGCGGCGATAGCGGCAACATACACCTTCAGGGTGGAGGGAGACAGCCTTCGCTCCAACCCTTCTTGCAGGAAGGAAAGCACGGATCCGACCGAACATAATCGGGGGTCCTCTCCGCGAGAGGCGCACCATTCGACGAACAGGTTCCACTTCAACGCATAGAGACTCCTAGTGGAAGGAGCTCTAGCGGAAGTGCTGGTGTCTACGACCGCTTGCGGGAGATCACTCAGAACCTCCGCATCCTGTCCAGGGACCACACGTGGAGGTTCCACAGATCGGGATGCGGGTGCCACAGGGTGCCCCGTCTCTGAGTCAGGAGGTCCTTCCTCAGAGGAATCGGCCAGGGAGGGGCTGTCACGAGGAGGATGAGGTCCGAGAACCAGGTCCGAGTGGGCCAGTATGGAGCCACTAACAGAACCTGCTCCCCGTCCTCCCTGACCTTGCACAGGAGTTGTGCGAGAAGGCTCACTGGGGGAAACGCATATTTGCGCAGACCCGGGGGCCAGCTGTGTGCCAGGGCATCCGTGCCGAGCGTGCCGCCGGTCAGGGAATAAAACCACTGGCAGTGGGCAGTTTCTGGGGAGGCAAACAGGACTACCTGGGCCTCGCCGAAATGCTGCCAAATCAGCTGAACCGCCTGGGGGTGGAGCCGCCACTCGCCCGCAAGTGGAGGCTGCCATGACAGCTCGTCGGCTGCACGGTTGAGCACACCTGGGACATGAGTGGCCCGAAGGGACCTCAGATGCTTCTGACTCCACAACAAGAGATGGCGGGCGAGTTGCGACATGCGACAGGAGCGTAGACCACCTTGATGGTTGATGTACGCAACGGCCGCAATGCTGTCCGAGCGGACCAGTACGTGCTTGTCTGACAGCAGCTCCTTGAAGCGGCCCAGTGCAAGACGTACTGCGCAACTCCAGGCAATTGCCCATGCAGTTGAGGCCCCGTCCATAGACCTGACGCTGCATGCCCGTTGTACGTGGCCCCCCATCCGGTGGCGGAGGCATCTGTGGAGACCACAGCGTGCCTGGACACCTGTTCCAGGGGCACTCCGGCCCGCAGGAACAAGGGGTCCGACCACCGGATGAGAGTGCGTTGGCAGCTCGGTGTCACGGGAACACGGAGCGTACCGCACTGCCACGCCCATCTCGGGACCCGGCCGCGAATCAGTGTTGAAGCGGTCGCATATGGAGCAATCCGAGCAGCGTTACCGCGGCTGCAGATGCCATATGCCCCAGGAGCCTCTGAAAGTTTCAGTGGAGCCGCTGTCCTGCGACTGAGCGTACTCAGGCAGGTCAACACCGATGGGCGACCGAGTCTAGCTCGAGACCGAGATAAAGAGATCCTCTGCCCAGGGGAGAGTTTGCTCTTGTCCCAGTTGACCCGAAGCCCCAACCGGCTGAGGTGAGCTAAAACCATATCCCTGTGTTCGCACAACTGCGCTCGCGAGCTGGCCAGGATCAACCAGTCGTCGAGGTAGCTGAGAATACGAACGCCTTGTTCCCTGAGGGGAACAATGGCCGCCTCCGCAATCTTCGTAAAGACGCGGGGTGACAGGGCCAGCCCGAAGGGTAGGACTTTGTACTGACATGCCCGACCCTCGAACGCAAACCGTAGGAAGGGTCTGTGGCGAGGCAGAATCGAGACATGAAATTACGCGTCCTTCAGGTCGATCACTGCAAACCAATCCTGGGGACGGACGCATTCGAAAATGCGCTTCTGCGCATCTTGAACGGCAACTTGTGAAGGTACCGATTCAAGACGCACAGATCCAGGATTGGCCATAGCCCACCGCCCTTTTTGGTACAATGAAGTAGGGGGCTGTAAAACCCCAACTTCATATCGGCTGGAGGGACCGGCTCGATTGCATCCTTCGCCAGGAGGACAGCAATCTCCGCCCGGAGAACAGGTGCGTTGTCCAGTGACACCTGAGTGTAGTGGACACCCCTGAAAACCGGGGGACGCCGGGCGAACTGAATCGCATAGCCGAGTCTGATGGCACGAATGAGCCAGCTGGACAGGCTGGGGAGCGCTATCCACGCTTCCAGACACTGAGCCAGCGGGACCAAAGGCACCACAGACGCACCGGGGGTGGGGCAGCGAAGCAGAGTTGGTCAGACTCTGCGAGGCAGCAGTGCGTATGGGAGACAGCGCACGGGGCGCGGCCTGCACCATCACACTGCCACCTGCTGGCGATGTGAGGGGGGGCTGCGCGTGACAAGGCAGGGCCTCGCACGCTGACAGCCGCAAGCAGAGTACGGGGACCCGACTCGGACGGCATGGGAGCGGCCCGGAGTGTGGTCAGACTCTGCGAGGTAGCAGTGTGAATGGGAGACGGCACATGGGGTGCGGCCTGAACCACCACACTGGAACCTGCTGGTGAAGTGAGAGAGGGCTGAGAGTGGCAAGGCAGGGCCTTGCTCACTACCAGCCACACCCTCTTGGGACCTGGAGGATCAGACAACAGTTCTATTCGTGGGTACCGCTGGACTCCGGAGAGCCAGCGGCGGAACAGACCAGAATTCTCCACCCGGCCCTCCTCCGGGGAAAGAACTGTTTCCTTCAGCTGCAGGTCACCATATCCCCAGGACCGCCTCCTGTTAACCAACTGGGTTGGCTGCAGGGAGAGCGGGCTGGGTTTTAGGCCAGCTTGTGAGATGAGCACATCGAGAAAGTGTACTTGACGATGACCCATCCCAGCAAGACTAGCCAGGGGTGTTTCCGGACCACCATGGTGGACATTGTCTGGCCAGAGGCCTGCGCTATGACCTGCATCATGCGTAGCTCAACCCTGACTCAGAACTACCCCCCTAAAGGGTAGCGAGAGAGAAAAAACTTGTAATGCAGATTATGGCCCCCTTGGCGCCAAAGAGGCCACAAAACTGCCAAGTTTTTCCATGCACGTCCGGGCACAGGGGGCGGGGCAAGGCGAGTGCGCGTCACACAACGCCCCCAGGGGCCCGGGAAAGCATGGTTGTCAAGTCTGAATCTGATTCAGCATGAGCACATCACGACTGTGGGATGCTCAGCATCATCTTCACTTTCAGAGCCCAACAATACTCTCTCCAATGTAGCAGTCGACATCTGATCCTCTGCTGGAGCTCCGACTAAGACGCTAGGTCCCACATGAGAAGGACCAGCAATCCAAGCAGAAGCTACCAGCCATGTTGGACAGTGAACGTGGCCGTCCAGCTGGACGACACACGGCGCACTGGGCGCCGACGTGGCCATGTTTTACTAAACATGAACCACCCACGGACATAGTCACAACATGTTTGCGATGCACTAGAGGAGTGGGGGGCCCACGGAGAATGGCTCGGCGGGTATAGCCCCACTGTGATCCTCTGGTCACCCAGGCTTATTAACCAAAGTAGTATTTTTCTTATTCAGAAAAATAAACTAGATCGGGGAATAAGTGAGGGGACTCCACCTCATTAAAGGCGCTCGAGTCTCGACCGTGCATCTAGAGCGCCAGACGACGCGCAGGGTTTCCATGGCAACGCGCGCTGTCAGCCGGCAGCTCGACGGCACACGGCGCGCTGAACGCTCAAGCCCTTACGAGAAAGGCGAGACAAACAACGCGCCGACGTGGGCATATTCTCATAAGAGAATATGAACCACCCACAAACACAGTCTCAGCACGCTAAGCAGACATGAGAGAAAGTGATTGTGGCCGTCAGTGAGGATAGGAAACGACCGCCTCCAGAAACGCACGGACAGAATGACGTCTTGAAAAAGACGCAGTGTCTGTCTGTGAAGCTCTTTTAGAAGGGGAAGAATCAGCTCTCTCGTGCTGAAGCACACAGGGAGTGACGCGATGTGTTCGGGTACACCACTCCCCGAACACACCGGGAGGAACCGGCCCAAATCGCAACAGACAACTGCGTTTTATATGGGAATTCAGTTGCTGTTAAAACAGCAGTTGAGAGCTTAAGCTCAGGCTCCCCGGGAAGCTCGCGACCTCGCTGTTGTGTCTTAACACCAACACAAACAGACGCTGAATCTCCAAGGCTGTTTAGTTTCACTCTTGTGAAGTCTGAAGCTGGACACCAACTGTTGGCTCCGAAGCGAAAGACAGAGTGCGATTGCATCTGCTTCCTATTTATATACACCTGTCGGAGGCGGTGCGCATTATGCAAATATCGCACGCCAATTCATTGGCTTGTTTTAGTTCACTCGAAGCTGATAGGGCTCTCTAGCGATATCCCAATTCGTCGGTCACTACTGACGTACGTCGAACGTGACCGACTGAAAGGGAACTTGCTTTTCTGGAAATGTAGCTTTGTTGATGTAAAGCGTTAAAGTAAAATAAATCTACAGTATATCCATGAGATGGTGTTGTACACATACACACACATACAAAAATACACATGCAAAATTTTTGAGAACTTGAAACTGAGAATTTGGTTTCTTTTTAGGTATAAAAAGAAGGCAAATACTTTCTAGTCTGTCACAGCTTCATAATGGAGTTCATATAAATTATGTAAAAGAGAGAGGCTTGTAGAGAGATAGTTATGATGACCTTGCTGCCCTTTACACGACCCTAATATGTTGAATGTATATATTCAGTTTTCTTTTTTTTTCCTTAAACACAAATTTTAAAATTGCTAAATAAATTTATCCAAGATTCATACCTGAAAACAGAAAATGTTTCCGTCCTGTGAACGTATTAAAAAAAGACTCACACTAAAGTTATGGTGCTACAGTCACACAGCTTGAGAAAACTTTTATTTCTTGATTCTCACCCTTGCCTTGCCTTCACCTGAATCATAAAATATGACTGCTCATGACTGCATCTCCACCTCAGGTATGAATTCTCAATAATTCAATAGTCGACGAATATTCCTTAATTGTATAACTACTATAACATAATTTAGATAACATGCTGTTTATTATGTTAAATATAAAACAAAACTATTTATTAAGCAGAAAATATTTATACAAAAATACAAAACCATTGTTTGTCAAGCAAAAAAAATAAATAAAAAAAAAATAAATAATAATAATAATAATTTAATTATATAAAATGACAAACTTGCCATTTATAAAAAACCCACTAACTTTAAGATAAAACCATTCTTAATTATATAGTTATAGTCAGACAATTATATAGTTACTGATTGTATGTGTGAATTGTGTTCACTCAGCAAAATATGATTAGCGTTTTACTTTTAGATAGAATTTATAAAAATTGTTCTAATACATCAATTTTCAGCTGTAACTATAACATACATGCTTCTTATTTCTGAATTTTAATGTTTTGCATTTGGGTGTACTGAAAGGCAAGCAAAGACAAGCTATAAATAAATCTCTACAGTATATAATTAATACTGAATGTACTTAAAATTCAGTCTATTAAGAAAAAGCTCAATGGACTACTTATAAAAAGTACTTTTAATGCTTTTTGGAGTATTAAAGTGTTGACATGCTCTTTAACCCTTTCAAGCATGAGTTTGAAATATTCTAGCTGAACCCCCAGAGTGAGTTTTTTTAAGGCAACCGTTATTTTAGAACATTTGCCCTTATTGTTTCCATGGTGACCTGTCATGCTTGTCACGTAACACACCACAGCCATAATAACACTGTATGGGGGGGCCATGCAGGTGTCCAGGGCGGCGCGGGCAGTTCAGGGGGCCATGGTTGTGCAGGCAGTTCAGGGAGCCATGGTGGATCAGGCCCTTCGGGAGGCCATGGCAGATCGGGCTCCGTGGCCGGGCCAAAGGTCAAGGAGCCATATATATAAAAAACATTATGTGGCTGAAAACACTGCATAGTTGTAATATATGACAATAGCTGAGCACGTCCGTCTCACAGCCAAAGTGCAAAAACACATTTTGAAGCTGACAGTCATGTGATGTCGCTGAATGTTCTAAATGCCATATGTGGGACCGTACTCTCAGGGGCACGGAAATAAAAATTCCATATGTGGGACCATACCACTCAAAAGGTTAAGTGTATTTACAAATGTGGCTTGTATACATTCTTTAAAATAGCTAATTTTGTAATGTATGCAAAATGGTTTAGAATAGCATGAGTAAATGATGACAAAATAATAATTTTGAGTGAACTACCACTTTAAAACTCACTTAACATTATTCAGCTTATTCTGTGGCTGATCCTGAAGATCCGAGAGCCGCTCCAATGATGATTTCATTATTAAAGAGATGTAGTTTAATCAAGTGAGTGGGGTTTGATGTCAGCCCAGAAATCAGAGCAGCACAACCTTCATCAGTGATGCCACAATCATTCAACCTATACAGAGAACAATGATACATCCTTAATCTCTACCCTACAATATATTTATCCCTTTAGAACCTAAAGCTAAAATAGCCCATTTTCACATATTATTTTTTTCATTATTATTATTATAAAATTCTCACACAATGTGCTATCCTCAAATGCAAGGTGTCATTTTTTTCAGAAAACAAATGGCTTTCAATAAATTACAGTTATTGATCATTAATATGTATGGTGAGTTTGTCAATAGAATTTAAATAGGCCTATACAAAAAAAAAAAAAAAAAAAAAAAAAAACTTGAAAATTCAAATATATTGCATATATACAAGTCTTTTTGTGACACTGGATTGCACAGTTTTCATTCAGGAGAAATTGTTTTCACACACACATACATATACTACATATACACGCACACATATGCATGTATACATTTACCGCATGGACACATACAGATACACACCAAATGCGAAATGTATGTAGGTTCTGCTGAAGTAGAGATTTCTGATTCAGAGCAGGAGAAAAAACTCATTTTGAGAAAATGGCCTTTAAAGATATTTACTGTAATTGAAATCTATAGATGCAAATAGATAAAGTGCTATAAAACATACACTTAAAAGTGTATTTTGGATGTTTTCTTTCCACCAGTCTGAAAAAACACTTTATTAAAAGCCAAAAAGCACAAAATCTCAAAATTGACAGGTGCCTGAAAAAACAGTGTTTTTGCCTGTGTGGCCATTTTAAGCATTTTAATCATAAGCACCATAATTATGATACCAACATTTACCTTAAAATCTCTAGTTTGCAAAAAGGGCTTCCCAGTCCCCCAGAGAGCAACTTCACTCCTGCATCCTGTAGTTAATGAAGATTTAGAAGCGAGAGATTTGGCCAGAGAAGCACAGTTCCTTGCACTGCCACCCAAATCAGTTCATTGAGGCAGTGGAACAGGTTGATGAATTTCTCTGGAGTTGGAATTGATTATTAGCCAACTGGCAGATGATACAGCGAAAAAAAAAAAAAAAAAAAAAGAAAAAAAAATCCATTCTTGTGAAATGTAATCCAAAATTGAAGATGAGACGCTTGCTAGACCAAGTCAAAGACTGAAGAAATGCTCCTGGACACTCGTAAGTGACGTAATGTGGACTCCACCTGTTCGCCAGCAGTAACCTTTAATCTAAACAATACAAGACACCTTTCTGAAAAGTGCATGTCTATATTATGATACAGCCAAAAGTAAACATTTAAATATGCCTAATGAGATTTAATAAGTTCAGAAGAACCTAAAAGGAAAATAGGTTTGACTTTAAATTACACTTTTTGAAATTGCATTCTGTAAAAATAAAGATAACATTTTCATTCAGCATGCACTGACCCCAAACATAAAGAAAGTCTCAACAAATAGGACTGCATAGGACATTTAAATGTCTATGGCCCCTCTCCAAATTGAATGTATATTGATTTAGGTGAATAGGGAATTGTACTTTACATTTTACAAGCTTAGCCTCTTTGAATAATTGTGGCTCCATTGGCAGGTGACTAAACACATGACTGGGCTCTAGGAAGGTTGTGTCTCATTTTCTGAACAGGGTTGTAGTGATAAAAAAGAACAACATATGCAAGTTCATGCACATATGTAAGACTATATTATTGTAATGCTTATTAAAGACAAGACTTTTCCACCTTTATATAAATTGGTAGGTAAACCAAAAAATAAACAAATAGAACATTGCACGTACATGAAAATGAGAATGAACTGAAATAAAACCATTAATATGTACAGTACAGCAAATCAAAGTATTATACTTGAAGATTGTCTATAAAGTAATGTAAAACAACAGGAAAATAATGGCAATGACAATGGAAAACAACCACTCACACAAAAAGTAGAAAACACTCCTCAAGTGCTCTTCAAATAATCCAGCAAACAAAATAGTCCACAGTCAAATCCTTGTACTCAGGACATTTGGTAATCCATAAGGTAATGTAGTGAAAAATCCAACCAAAAGTCTTCAGAGGTAATATTTCCACTGATGGCTTTATCCTCTTTCTTACAAAGCATTTGATTGTTTAGAACATGAATTTATGTTACAATCCCTACACAGAATGGGTTTCAGTAATTTTTTTTGTAAAAGTATTAAAATGCTTTACTGTAATGGGAATAGCTCTACCCGACTCAATAATGGCACTTCTCAGATTTTCTTTAAAGCGTGGTGTAAGACAAGGTTGCCCCATCTCCCCATATCTTTTTCTAATAGCTACACAATTTTTAAATTTACATATTAAAGAGAGTCCTGTGAAGGGAATTTCTATTGCTGATACGGAATTGATTATTAGCCAACTGGCAGATGATACAGCGTTGTTTCTAAGAGATATCGCTCAGATTGCTTTAACCTCTCTTCAGTCTTTTTCTAATGCATCTGGCCTTTTGCTTAATATTAATAAATGTGAGTTACTCCCGATTAAAAAATGTGCTGTAACATTCCCATCAAAGATAGTGTCACATATTTAGGAATCAAAATAGTAAAAGATACTAAACTAAGATGTCAGATGAATTTTAGTCCAGTTGTGGAGAAAACGCAAAAAAAAAAAAAGTTTGGTTGTTAAGAGATCTATCTTTGAAAGGCAGAACTCTGCTTACTAAAGCAGAAGGGATCTCCCGGTTATCCTACGCTGCTCAGTCTTTATTTGTGGATAAATCTACTTGCAAGTTGATTGATGTAATGTTACTTAAATTTCTTTGGAAAAATAAAACTCATTATATTAGAAAATCAGTCATTTTGAACTCTTATAATAAAGGCGGCTTAAATTTCATTGATTTTGATTCTCTTAACAATACCTTAAAGATTAATTGGCTTAAACGTTTCCTTCACAATCAGTCTTCTATTTGGAGTATAATCCCAAGATATCTCTTTTCTCAATTAGGAGGTATACATTTCCTTTTAATGTGCAATTATTCTGTTAGTAAACTTCCTGTCAAACTTTCCAATTATCATCAGCAAATGCTTCTGGCTTGGAGACTTATTTACAAGCATAATTTCTCACACACAATTTGTTTTTGGAACAACTATAATATTCCACATAAGAGGAAATCTTTGTTTCTTGAAAACTGGTTCACTAATGGAGTGATGTTAGTAAACCAGCTGTTTGATAGTGATGGTAATTTATTTAGTTATTCCGATTTTATTTCAAGATATCAATTCCCAGTATCTAGTAAAGAATTTAATATAGTTTTCAAAGCCATTTCTTTAGAAATCTGTATGCTGTTTAGAAACAATAATAGTGCCACAGTGATTTCTGTTTGTGCCCCTAGCCCTGAATCCACTGTGGTTGGTTCTATTTGTTTTTCAGGGCATAAATCCAATTACAAAATCAGGTCGTTATTTTTGGACATTGTCACTTCTATTCCTTCCTCCATTTCTTATTGGAATAACATTTTTGATGATATTAAGTGGTCATATGTTTGGTCACTCCCTCAGAAATTCTTTCTAACAAATAAAGTTAAAGAAATATCCTATAAAATAATTCAAAGATTTTATCCAGTTAAGTATTTTTTACAGAAATTTAGAAGTGACATTGATACATCCTGCTCTTTTTGTGAAGCCTCCACTGAAACTGTTGATAATTTGTTTTGGGAATGTCCCTTTACTTTGTCTTTCTGGAATAATATTGATGCTCTGATTGTCCAAAATGTTTTTTGTAACTTTTCTTTATCATATAGACACATTCTTTTGGGGTTTTATGTTAAAGACAAGAATCTACTTAATGCAAGTTTTTGTATAAACTTTCTATTATTTATTGATTCATTCATTTTCATTCTGAGATGCTTGAATAAAATATACATTTTATGACAAATTAATAAATGTTTATCATTTTTAGTGTTTAAGCTTTGTGTTCAATTTATATTCAGTTAATCATTTAAGACATAAAACAAGTTGAAGAACTTAAAATATTTAAAAGGTTACAAGGGGGTTTTAATACACGCACATGCTATAAATATATATCCTAACTTTTATGTTTGTGTGTATATGATTGAGCTATAAACACGAGTATCTAATCTGTCTAATCTATCATCTATCATTTCAGTTATCGTTTTAATACAATATTTGACATTAACATGGTTTTAAACTTTAAAAAGCTCCAAATGGAGCAATGCCTACGAAGATAAATTTGCTCCGCCCACTTCCGGCCTTAGGCTGTTAGTCTGGCGCTGTCGTCCTGCGGCCGCGCCATCTAGTGGCTGTTACCCAAAAAGAATCAAAGTGTCGCCTCTTGGGTTCTCTTTGGTTAAGACCATGCTTCCGTAAAGTTACTGACTGTAAGCCCAACATTACGCTTTTTTGTATTGATCTAAAACTATTTTATGACTCTCTGTATGACTCTTTTTGTTCATCGCTCAACAAGAAAGCTGGTAAAACTGCACTACTGCTAAAAAATATTATGATTTCATTATAATACCTCCTGTGTACTTCCTGAAAATGAAAGTTATTATTATTATTACTATTATTATATATATATATATATATATATATATATATATATTTTTTTTTTTTTTTTTTTTTTTTTTTTGTCTTAGATATTTGTTAAATAATTTTTAACAAATAAACAAACTTTAAAAATAAAAAGTTGTTAAACTTGGCACTTCAGGACTAGTGTTGTATGTGTAGTGTTGTAACTCTTCAACTATAGTTTGTGGAAATATAAAGTTGTTTTACCTGTTAATTGTCTGTCCAATTTTTTGAGCATATGAAAATGACTTTTCTAACTTAAATGATTAAAAATCATCAGAGCAGTTTGGTATCTTTTTAAAGGGAACACTTCACAGATTATTGTAGAAGTAAAACAAGTTGTAAAAGTAAAGTTTTAAAAAGTTATAGAAGTTTATGAAAATTTGTTGAATTTTAATTTTTTTTGTTGTTGTTGAAAAAATAAGTTTCAGTAAGATTTTTTTGTGTGCAGTACCAAACTTTTTCCCTAGATGACATCCAGGCTGAAACCGGTGAAACTTCGATTTCCATATATGGTTTGAGTGATCTGAACCATATTTTTCCATACTTTTCAAAATATTTATGAAGCAGGCATCCTATTCAGAAGAAGTTTGGGCAGTAATGTTAATATTTGATTTGAATTCGATCTCTAAAACACAAAATACATACGGGAAAAATCTGAGCATGTGTTATAGTTTGGCACCACATCACAAATGAAGAATCTATCGCTATTTATCCATGCTCTGTCATTTCTTTTGAAAATCAGTCACCAAGTATGAAAACTAGAGTCTGAAAGCTTTAAAACGATATATAGTTTGTCCAGATTACTTTAGGTTTAGACTAAGATATTATTGTTATTAATGTATAATGGTAAATGTCCCACAGGTGTGGGGAGGGGCAGTCTTAAAAATAGTGGTTAAAAATATTTTTATAAATCATAAATTCAGGTATTTATTCTTTGTAATGTGTGAAAAGTATTGATATTAAATGTTAATTAAGCATAATTGTATGTTTTTTTGTTTTTTTTTTTTTTTTTTTCAGTGTTATTTTTGGGGATTTGTATTGAATCCAATTAGGGTCAATTTGACCCGGACCATACGGGGAGTCGCCAGAAATCGAACAGTGCATGAGGGTTAATCTATTTAGAAATAATTTTGTCTTTTCTCATGATTTATATGGCATTGCCGAGCTAAATAATATATACAAAGATATACTTCGGCGTGTATCATTCTGAATATGATTCTCCATCAGAATCTGGAAAAGAATGAAGAGACTCCAATCCAGAGGTCATTTCTGAACGGTGTGACTTGTGGAAATAGTGCTTTTCAGGTGCATCTAAGATGCTTGCGGATAAATATGCTGAACTTTCTGAGAAAGAACTGCATCCTCCAGCAACTGCAAAGAAATAAATTCATAAATCAGACAAACCTTTTGATATTATACTGTGTGCAGATTAAAAAAAGAAAGAAAGAAAAAAGAAAGAAAGAAACTTACAATTTAAAGGGATATCCATACTTTGTTTTTTTTTTATGGGAACAGGGACTGTTCTATCAACCTGAAGCTGATTTTTCATCCTTTCTTCTGCTCCCTTTTCCTGTTCTCTCCTCTTCTCTTCCATATGTTGTAAAATCTCTCTGTCTAGATCATAATGACGTCCTCTGTTTCCTGCCACCATCTCCTCGATCTTCTCCAGCAGTTCTGTGACCTGAGATCCATCACCCCAGTTTTTATCGTTGAGAACATGATATCTGTTCCCACATTTCTCAATGAGCCACTGGAGAGCATCTCCTTCACTTGCAATGAATAACTCTATGCGAGTGTCTTGTAGCTCATCTTTACCAGCAAACAGAACCAGTGTGTGATTCCAGACATTTTCACCAAGAGACTCCATAATTTTCTCTAGTGCGCTCTTCTCTTCCTCTGCAAAGGAACAGTCAACACATAGGACCAAAATGAAAGCATGTGTTCCAGAGGACTCTTCTGTTACACTTCTCAAGATGTTGAGTTTAGCATCCTCAAGTCTTTTTCCAATGAGGTAATCTTTCTCGAAACCTGGGGTGTAAACCACAGTGAGCTTCCTTCCTGCAACATCACCAACTTCTTTTAAACTCTCTTCTGATCTCCTCGTTACAAATGCCTTTTTACCCAATATTGTGTTCCCTGTTGACTTCTTGAAGGAAGAGTATGGCAACAACACCAACCTCATTTCAGAAAGTTCTCCTTAAAAAAAAGAAGAGTAAACCATTACTCAGTGGCATTTTAATGTATATATGTAAATTGTAATTAAACCATGCTTTCACTGTTCACCTGATGATGAATGTCTCAATTCATTTCTTTTTTGTACTTCATCGTGCATCTGTTTTGCTCTTTCCTCTACTTTCATTCTTCTGTTTTTCATGTCTTGTAAATTCTGATTGTTTATCTCAAAGCAGCATCCTTTGTTTCCTGCGACCATCTTATCAATCTTTTCCAATAGCTCAGTCACTTGATTATCATCATCTTTGTTCTTGTTATTGAAGACATGATATCTGTTTCCACATTTGTTTATTATCGACTGAAGAGCTTCTCCTTCACTCTCAATGAACAGCTCAATGCTTGTGTCTCTCAACCAGTCACCAAAGGTAAAGAGAACAATGATTTGATCCCAGACATCTGCACCAATAAAGGCAACATGTTCCTCCACTGCCCTTCTGTACACTTCAGTGAAAGAAACATCTGCTCGTATGACCAGGAGAAAGACGTGAGGTCCTGGAGGACAGTGAGATGGACTCAACATAACCTCATCTTTAAAGATTCTGGGGGTGTATTTTGAACAGTAATTTCTTCTTTGGCCTGGAGTATCAACCACAGTGATGTGTCTCCCAGCAACATCTCCTCCTCGTACTTCAGATGTAAGTGATCTTTTGCAATCAAAAGCAGATTTGCCCAGGATGGTGTTTCCTGTTGAACTCTTCCCAGATCCATTATATCCCAGCAGCACCATCCTCAGCTCTGAGAGTGGATTTTCAGCTCCTGCTGGTCACATGTAGACAAATATTTTATTATGGTATGTAAACAGACTGTCATAATGCCTAATGTTATTCACTTAAAATAAAGACAAATATTAAACATTTTGATGACAAGAGAAGTCTGTATAATTAAAAAGGGGGATATTGTAGATAATATACATTTCAATAACAATAGAATTTTTTAAGACAATCTCTGTTAGAAAGATGACTAGCTTTTTATGTCCAGAATGACCATGTTGAGCTTTACAATTTACAATTTCCATTCATTTTTATTTACTGTAAGTGGTCTGTCTACCTGCACATTCTCCTAGACTGAACACAATAACAAAACGAGAAAAAAGCTCACCACTTGTCTTTTCTTTCAGTTGCTGATTCTTTGTCCTTCTCTCCTCTGCTCTCTTTTCCTGTTCTCTTCTCTTCTCCTCCACATCTTGCCAAATCTCTCTGTCTATTTCATAATGGCCGCCTCTGTTTTCTTCGACCATCTCCTGTATGTTCTTAAGCAGTTCTGTGACCTGAGATCCATCACCCCAGTTTTTAGTACTGAGAACATGATATCTGTGTCCACATTTCTCAATGAGCCACTGGAGGGTTTCATTCTCCAACACTTGTGTTGTTTTATCTCCAGAATGATCTTCACTGGTGAACAACACTATAGTGTGTCTCCATACTTCCTCACCAAAATGTTTCATGTTGTCACATAGAACATCTTTTTTATTTTGTTGAAATAATGTGTCCACATTTAAGACCAGGAGCAGGGCATGAGGTCCTGGAAGACATTTAGTCACACTCAGGACAATTTCCTGTTTGTACAGTTCAGGATTTTCTTTAAAGGGTAAATTTCCCCACCAGCCTGGAGTATCAACCACATTGATCTTCGTGCCAGCTATTTCACTGTGTATCTCCACACAATGCAAAGTCTTTTTCAAGTTAAATTCCTTTTTACCCAGGATAGTGTTCCCTGCTGAACTCTTCCCAGCATTTTTTGCACCCAGAAGTACAATCCTCAGCTCTGTTAGAGAGAATCAGGGCAGAAATGTGTGAATATTTGTTTTAAAAAGAAAAAGTCAAACACCAAGCTGAACACACACCAGGCAGTAGAAAATTTGAAAGATGTTAACATCAGGCCTGATTCCAGAACAAGACTGAGGGTGCTCTTGTAAGTTTTTATTTTATGTTAGATTTTTATATTTTACATTTATTTGATATCATTTTCATTTCTATCACTTGCATCTAATAAAAATATATTTTGCATAAAGCAAACCATGAAAAATTAGTGATTACTTTATTTTTTATTACTGAAATACAGTGAAAAAAATCTCACTGCAAAGTCATTCATTAGGATTTACACCCAACGTTTGCTGCCATGTTACAATTCAACACACCCTTTAAAGGCATACTCTACCCAAATATTAAGACTCATGGGGGCGGTTTCCTGGACAGAGATTAAGCATAGTCCTAGAATAAAATGGCCCTTTAAACCAGATTAACAGAAATCTGCTTTCAATGTCATGGTTTAAAATAGTCCTAGACTTAGTATAGTCCAGAGTTTAATAAGCTGATTTCCTGGAGGAAGACTAGAGCTACTCCAGGACTAAACTGAGGCTTAAATTAAACCTACCAGGAGGCAGGTTTAACTTCAGATTAACATTGTGTTTCAAAGAAGACACATGTATTACAAAACAAAAGCATTAATAATCATAAGATTATTATATATAGAATGCATTACCATAGTTTTCCTTGGATTTGCTTCTCAGTTCCATGCAATTTTAAGCTTTTCTTGGTTCATTCCATGTTTTACAGGCAACCTCTCTCATGCTAATTCAGATTTGCACAGTTGGTTTTAAATTAATCTAGTTTATTTTAAATCAGGACTCCATAGTCCAGGTTTTAGTAATCTGTACTTCATCTGTACTTCATCAACTTTTCCCCCCACAAAGCCATCTTATGGAATAATTCTGATATTAAAATTAGAAATAGATCAGTCTTTTTTGATAAATGGTTTAATAAAAACATAATTTTTTGTTGCTGATCTATTCAACAACTCTAATGGTGATTTGTTATCTTATGAATGTTTTATGAATATCAATGTCCTGTTCCGTTTAAAGAATTTAACTCTGTTATAAAGGCAATTAATCCTGATGGATTAATATGTCTGATGAAAGCTTCCCTTACCCACGAGTCATGCTCAAAACAACTTTAACAGTTATGATTGGGAGGTGTTTCGCTTTTAAGTAAAGCATGTAATAATACATTTATTCATCAACTTTCTCAATCTCAAAACTCAATTAAAGATGCAAGCAGCGATGAAAGGGCCCTCGCACCCAGGCTCACCGCCACCCATTGGCCTTAGGAAAACAGTGAATAGTGGGTGACATGCATGTAAGCGAGTAAATACAGGAGAATTATAGCAAAGACATTTCAAAGTGCCACACTTCCTGCTACCAACAGGTGGCGCTTTGACTATAATTAAATATTTTCATGTAGATGTCTTCAGGCCAGGACTATTATCAAACATGTGAAGTTTGGAGCTGATCGGACATTTTATGTCTGAGTTACAACAACTTCCTGTTTCGTGGTGTTAATCACATACATTAGCACTTAGCCAAGTGTTGCATGATTTAACAGGTTTCTAGAATATTTGGTAAAGCATGCTATTTCCTGTTACCAGCAGGTGGAGCTCTGACTAACTGAATACTGGCATGTAGATGTCTTCAGGCCAGGACTCTTATTATCACACATGTGAAGTTTGGGGCAGATCAGACATAGTATGCCTGAGTAACAACAGCTTCCTCTTTCATGGTGAAACATCAGATTTGTCAGTCGCTATGGACACGCCCTCCAACGAAACTCAAGATTTTTGCAATTTAACATTGCTAAGGCCTTATGATTAGACTGACAACATATGGTGTTGATCTGGTTAAATCTCTATGAGGAGTTAATCACAGTGTAAAACGTCATTTCCTGTTGCCCACAGGTGGCGCTATGACTGTAACTGATTATTGCCATGTAGATGTCTTCAGGTCATGACTCTAATAAAACGTGAAGTTTGGGGCAGATCGGACATTGTATACAATAACTTCCTGTTTCATGGCGAAACATTGAATTTTGTCAGGCCATCACAGACACCCTTCAGTCAAAACTCAAGATCTTTGCAATTTAATGAGGCAAAGGCCTTTATTATAGCTGTAGGATGAGTTCGTTAAAATACAATGTCTTGAAATGGCAGAAACTGCTAAAATTTTGCAGAGAAAATTCAAAATATCTTACTTCCTGTTGGATTTTCATATTGGGGCTTTTTTGTAGGTATTGGGCTGTTACATGTGTGTAGCCTACTGAATTTCATACCTGTATGTGAAACGTAGTGCGAAGGGCGCTTGATTGAAATTTTGTAGGTGGCGCTATCGAGCAATTACAATAGGGTCCTCACACCATTGGTGCTCGGGCCCTAAATATGATGAGTCTTTCATGTACTGTGATTAATACTTGTTTTGATGGGGGTTTTTATCCTCTCTTTTCTTTTCTTTGT
This sequence comes from Ancherythroculter nigrocauda, assembly GCA_036281575.1. Taxonomy (NCBI): domain Eukaryota; kingdom Metazoa; phylum Chordata; class Actinopteri; order Cypriniformes; family Xenocyprididae; genus Ancherythroculter; species Ancherythroculter nigrocauda. The sequence goes on along the minus strand of VTFQ01000013.1, from coordinate 17,514,448 downwards.
TCTGTTTCTTTTTTTTTCTTTGTTCTTAAAAAAAAGCTATTTTAAATGTATCTTTCTCTTTTAACAATTATTGTTAACTTTTTTTCCTCTTCTCTTCCATATGTTCAGATGACATTGGATATATTATTGATACATTCTGTGTATGCAAAGTTGTATTTCATTAATATTATCTCTGTATTGTTTGCAATCATTAAAAAAAAAAAAAAAAAAATCTAATGCGAGTGACAGGTTGGCCCGCTCTCACACCAGAAACACGTCATCAGCGAAGAGATGGCGTTGCAAGAGGGAGGGGAAGTTGTTTTTATTAAAGCTTTTATGTAAATAAATGAATAAATACTTTACATTTCGACTTTACATTAATTTTTTTCCACAATAGCGTTTAAAAAATATTAACCGAGGTAGCCTATTAAGGGGGTCGCACACCGGACGCGAAGCTCGGCGCCGCGCAGCGTCGCGTCTCTGACAACTCACAGGTACCGCACACCGGCCGCGCACATTATATACGTGCGAGCTCAATTTTAACTTTAAGTCACGAGCGCCGATTTAAACCACCGAAACGCGTCCGATGCAGCCATTAAACGTTACCGATGCTCAAACGGCATCTGGGACAAATGTGGCCCAGCTGTGTGAGCACAAGCGCTGCAGGTGTCTGTCAAGAAACAGAGTATTCAGGGATTGTATTTGTTCAGTACAGTGTTGTTCAGTGCAAGATTTTAATGTTATTTAAGCTAACATAAAGTAAGGGAAAATACTTCCACTAGATGTTAAAAACTAATAATGTATGTAACAATGAGAGATTTTTATTTTTTTGGCAAAATAAAGTTGATATATAGCTCCAGTTTTTTTGTTTATTTCTGACCCCTCCACGCCACAAGTGTTGCTGGTTTTGTTCCTAAATTACTGATTTTTTATTCCATATATCTTGTTGGATGTGAGAAGTCGCACCAGACTATTTCAATTAATAGTATTATATTAGTAGTATTATATTAGTAATAGTATTATATAATTATATTACACTCTGTAACAATGAGAGAGACACTGCTGTTTACATTTAGTATGGTAAATAAGATATTTATAGTATAGGTATAAAAATATTTTAGTAGGCCTAATGAAATTTGAAGTAAATGAGAAATAATGGAAAGGAAAGTAAATTTTCTGAAATGTTGCGCTTTCTTGCGCTTGAAGGATAATATGGCCCTCCTATGAGGTGTCAATCACAGAAACGGCCCCCCGACAGTTTGAGACCCCTGCTATATGAGTATTCAAGTTAATCTAATATGCTTTTAACACAACATCTAGTCAACATCCGTGCTTTTGCTATAATTTGGATGGTATAGTATCATGAGCCACAATTAAAGTCTTGTGACACTCATGCCAGGCGTTATTGTTGTTGTTGTCGAGTTTCCGCACGCCGATTGCTTTGGGCCGGGCCTAGTCAAAGTCCAGGGCCGTTTTTTAGTCCCAGTCCGTCCCTGGTCAACAGGGAAACGTTACATGCCTATGCTTTAATATTTCGCACTGAGGTTAGTGTACATGGAAAAATGGCACAACAAAGCAAAAGGAAAGAAAATGCTACGTTTATTATACATTTTTAGACTTTATTCAAGCTGTTAAACTAAGAATGTGAAACTGATGTATCTTGCAGCACAGGGTGAAGTCAGTATGTACATTAACGACGATTTGAGAGAAATATAATATACATTTAATGTAAAACAATGTACATGGCGCTCTGTCGTTGCGCCGCGGACAGGCGCCGAATGTCACCGCCGGTGTGCGTACTCTCATAGGAAACAATGCGTTCGAATTTTAAAGAAGTGGCGCGGCGTTGCGCGGAGCTGAGCTTCGCGTCCGGTGTGCGACCCCCTTTAGATTAGAACTGGTATTAGCTCAATACAGTGCTTTCTACGGTATAACATAATTTGGTATAACACCGAAGCAGAGACGAAAGTAGAAACACGTAGCTTGCGTAAGTACTTAAACTGGATTATTAATAAATACCCTATTATAGCCTACTCACCTGAGGACTTAGGCCTACGTGAACTGCGTCTCATGATGACAATTTGTTTCGGTTCCAATTGCTCGTCTTTTCTTGACAGCTAAATGGCAATCAGGACTTTGATATAGGCTAAAGGAAAACAGCAGTTATACATTTATTTGAAAAAGGTGATAAAGTTTTTTTTCACAGACAGCCAGTGCAAGATGTTTACAAAGAAAGGCAGAAACCGAAAGACAAGGCGCAGACAATATAAGACAATGCGAAGCACTTAAATCGTGCTTATGAAAAAACATGTTTGTCACCCAAATTATCCACAAAAATGAATGTATAGGCTACTTTTAATATGTAACATGTAAAGTAAAACCCAGTCTTACCAGAGGACACGTCTCAAAATGAAAGTGAAAGTATAAGCCTGCGTCGTTACAACAGATCAACAGACCGTGACGCATTCCCCCTATTGAACTTCAGTTTTATCAACAGTCAAACAATGCTCTGTGTTTATTAAAAAACATAGATCCATAGACACATTATAATATGCACTTTTCTGCATGAGGCTGAATCCAGCCTCTTATTCGCAGCTTCTTATTGACGCTATCCGTTCCACCTTAAAAGACGCGACGCTTCCGCGTTTGTAGTTTCTTATTCAATCACGCTCAACTGGTCCAACGATGCAGTGGCTCTTCTAACTGTACTGTCACGTTTTGTCAATTTCATGAGCCAATAACATCATAACGCTAGAGTAAACATGCAGTAGGAGTTCAATCTTCAGCTGGCTGGCGGTAGCAGCCACTGACAGGTTATTATTAACCCTTTGATGCATAACATGGGTCAAAAATGACCCGGCTGAGTTTTTATTTTCGATATCTTTGCAAGAAATGAATTTCATCATTCAGTATTCCAGGTATTCCTCAATTAACTTCTTTTTGATCATCACAAATCCTCATTTTAATTTTTTTTTCTTACTTTTTGAATAAAAATCATTTTTGTATCACTACCCTTCTAATGCGCAACATGGGTCAAAAATGACCCGTATTCATTTCCTATGTAATTTCAATCATGGTTGAGTGTTTCTTTGCTAAATCTATAAAAGAAATGTATTTTATCATTCATTTATTCCAGGTATTCCTTAAATATCTTGTTTTTGATTGTCAAAAATCATTATGTTAATTTTTTCTTTTTTACTTTATTAACAAACACAGTTTTTGTATGTCTACATCAATTTTACACACATGGGTCAAAAATGACCCGTATTCATTTCCTATGTAATTTTTAATCATGACTGAGTGTTTCTTCGCTGAATCTTTGAAAGAAATGTATTCTGTCGTTTATTTATTCCAGGTATTCATTAAATATCTTGTTTTTGATTTTCTACAAATAATTGTTTATTTTTTATTTCTTACTTTATAAACAAATGCAGTTTCTACATCAATTTTACACACATGGGTCAAAAATGACCAATATAGAAATCTTTAATATTTGCAAATTTTTGCAAGTAGGAACATATTTACTGCAGACAACTGTTCATCTACCACACATTTCACATCTTAACAAGGCTACTTTTGTATATTTGATGGATGCAAGTCTTATTATATTTAATATATTAGGCTATATATTTCATAATTTTTTATTTTTTGTCATAAATCAATGCAATTGGTCACCCTTTAAATCTGTCAGTGTTCCTGAAAAGTAACAGTTTTGGACATATACAACATGGGTCTAAAGTGACCTGAATGAGTTATTTTCTATATCGATATATTACAATAAATTAATTTCATCATTCATTATTCCAGGTATTACTCAATAAACAAATCCTTATTTAAATTTTTCCTTTCTTTTTGAATGAATTTTTTTTTGTGTCATTATCTTTCTAACGGCCAAAGTATACTTCATGTTTTATGCGTACGTGAGGGTCAGCATACAGATTTTTGTAACTTTTTATAATTTCCACCAGATTTCTGTAACTGTGTATGTGCAACCTGCACATACACATTTAAATTGTGTTCGACTGTTCGCAAAGTATACTTTCAACTTTTTTTTACAGTGATGTCATCATCCACCTCAGTTCTGTTGAGGACCAGCCGCTAACACTCTAGATAAAGAAAATCAAAAGCACAAGAATATTCAAATATTCAAATTCAAATACACTTATTATATATTTTTACTGTTGGACAGAAACCTTGTTCAAAACTGTTACTTTTTAGGAACACTGATAGATGTAAAAGGTGACCAGTAGCATTGGTTTATGACAAAAAATAAAGATTATGAAATATAATATATAGCCTATGAAATATAATATGACTTTCATCCATCAAATATACAAAAGCAGCCATGTTGAGACGTGAAATGTGTGGCGGATGAATAGTTGTCTGCAGTAAATATGTTCCTACTTGCGAAAATTTGCAATGGTTTCTAATATGGGTCATTTTTGACCCATGTGTGTAAAATTGATGTAGAAATACAAAAGCTATGATTTGTGAAAATCAAAAACAAGATATTTAAGGAATACCTGGAATAAATAAATGACAAATTACATTTCTTTCAAAGATTCAGCGAAGAAACACTCAGTCATGATTGAAATTACACAGGAAATGAATACGGGTCATTTTTGACCCATGTGTGTAAAATTGATGTAGACATACAAAAACTGTGTTTGTTTATAAAATAAGAAAGAAAAAATGAACATAATGATTTTTGACAATCAAAAACAAGATATTCAAAGAATACCTGGAATAAATGAATGATAAAATACATTTATTTCAAAGATTCAGCAAAGAAACACTCAACCATGATTGAAATTACATAGGAAATGAATACGGGTCATTTTTGACCCATGTTGCGCATTAGAAGGGGTTTTCATAGCTTGCGCATCAAAGGGTTAATATAATATTATGACTGTATTATTTTGTATGGTTGACGTTTTATATGGGTTTATGACCGTGATCTCAACTGGTTGCTAATGACGCTTCGCTGGACGCTCAACCATCGAGCCACTGTTGCCTGTCATTCCAAGGAAATCATTCTAATTTGTATGATACTGCCAATAGTTGTGACGATTTTATGTAACGCTAATGTAAAGCATAAAAAAATGCCAATTAAAACGTGAATTATCCCAATAACACGACTCTTTCTCAACATTAATCCTAAATTTGGCGATGTATCCTGTGGGATACAAACACTTGAGAGGCTGTGGCGAGAGTCAGGGGAAGGTTAGGTCTCATTTCTTGCTTTTATGTTGAAAGGTTGTTTGTTGTGAATATTTAGATATGTTGACTTTGTTCATATTTTTATTTATTTATTTATTTTAGCTCACGGGCAGCATTTAAAGCAACATGACCACCTGTACTGTAGTAGGAAATCTGCTCACTTTCTGAAAAAACTTAATATGTTTGACATATTTACAATATTTGGAGGGGACTTGCATGTTTAAAAAGTTGTTGTTGAGTGTTAGCTTGTAAGTAAATGTAAGATAAACAATTTCTGGAATTCAGCAACTTTGATTTACCTGATTATTCATGCCTCATTTTTAATGTAAAAATAAATAAATAAATAAATAAAATACATGTTTACTTTTTTTCATGTTAATGTAAATATCAAATATGACACAACAGGCGTTTTGGTTAATTTCTCATTAATTTGCATTATATATATATATATATATATATATATATATATATATTTATGGTGCATCTGCAGTCTTACCAGTTTCTGACGCACCTCAAATTAAATTAAAAGTAACACAAAAGCCTTTTGTTGTTTGAGCTGCGAATCACACTGCGATCCGCAGACTTCACTATAATATATTATTTGCAACATTTTGCTTATTTGTGCAGTGATTGTTATTGTGCAGACAGTTGTGAATATCAGGTTATATAAAATGGGCAAATATTGTTTCATAAAGGCAAAGAAAAGTAAGCAAAATCAAAACAATAAAATTAGCAAATAAATGTAGTGAAATGACACTACTGAATCTCGTCCCAGCATTGCACACAATCAATAAAAAAAAAATAAAAAAATAATAATAATAATAAAGAACTCTGATCGGTTGAGATGTGATTGATGATATGCTGGCTAAACGTATCAATTTTTTAGCAAACATTTGTACCCAAGTTTTTGAATACATGAGTAACCTTTTTGTTACTTTTCTATTCAATAAACAAGTAATGAAATATATAAAAGCTTATTAAATGAAGGAAACTTATTTTAGAATCAGAATGAAATTCATTCACCATCCAGTGTCAATCTGCAACCAAAACAACAACAACAAAAATAGACATTGTTAGACTGCACATGTATCTTAATCTGATTGAAGTTCTCAATCAAAGTCAGGAATAGAACCAAGAGACTCCACTCCAGAGCTCCTTTTTGAACTTGACATGAAATGCCTATCTTCAGATCCTTCTTGTGATCTCTGGGACACACATGCTGAACTGATCCCTGAGGAAGGACTGCATCCTTCAGCAACTGCAAGGAAAGTAATTAATACATCAGAAAAATGTTTTTATATTGCACAATATGCAAAAAATAAAGAACAACTTATGATATAGTGGATCATCCATGCTCTGTGCTCTTTTAATGGGAATGGCCACTATTCTTTGAACCCTCTTTAAAGTTTCTTCATCTAGTTCATAAAGACATCCTCTGTTTCCTGCCACCATCTCCTCGATCTTCTCCAACAGTTCTGTGACCTGAGATCCATCACCCCAGTTCTTATTGTTGAGAACATGATATCTGTTCCCACATTTCTCAATGAGCCACTGCAGAGCATCTCCTTCACTTGTTATGAATAACTCTATGGGAGTGTCTCCTAGTTCATCTCCAACAGCAAACACAACCAGCATGTGATTCCAGACTCTTCACCGAGAGGCTCCATGATTTTCTCTAGTCCGTCTTCTCTTCCTCCGCAAAGGAAGACTCAACACTCCGGACTAAAATGAAAGCATGTGTTCCTGAAGAATCTTCTGTTACACTTCTCAAGATGTTGAGTTTAGCATCCTCAAGTCTTTTTCCAAATAGGTAATCTTTCTCAAAACCTGGAGTATAAACCACGGTGAGATTCCTTCCTGCCACTTCCCCATTTTCTTTTAAATTTTCTTCTGATTCTCTTCTTGTATCAAATGCTTTTCTGCCCAAAATTGTGTTCCCTGTTGAACTATTGCCAGAACAGTGTGGCCCAAGCAACACCAACCTCATTTCAGAAAGTTCAGCATCTCCTTAAAAAAATAAATAAAAATAAAGGCTAAACATTACTTGACTACTTTTTAATGTGCAACCTCTACAGTGAATTTGTTTCACTTATTACTCGTTTAATCAATGCTTACTTCCTCTTAAAAATGGCTGAAATTAAAAGCAAATTGACTCATGTTTACCTGCATACCTATGGTATGTCACAGTAAAGCAAATAACGTGTGAAAAGAGATAAATTATTGCTTATTCTACAAAGATAATCTAAAATGGCTTTGGCTGCATTTCTCAAAAGCTTCGTCAGTCTAAGATCAAAGAGCCATTGAAATTAATGGTCTTTATACGATAGACTTGGCTCACAATGCTTTTGAGGAATGCAGTCCTGGACAGATTTGTTGGTACCACTAGAAAAGATGATAAATACCTGGATCATAGTGGTATTTCAAATAAACTGCTTTCTTTAATTAATTTCACACGACTTCAATCTTGTAATCAGTTATTCAGCCTATTTAAAATGGAGAAAAGTATTGTGTGCATCGCTGAACTTGGACCAGAGAAAGGAAAGGGGAGCATTGTCTGAGATCAGAAAAAAAAATACAGAAAAGTATTGAAGGTAATGACTATATGACGATCTCCAACAGTTTGTCTCAGTAAAAGAAAACCAGGAGGATGCCACTGTTGAAAGAAAAACATAAAAAAGCCAGGAAGAGTGGGCCAAACCGCCTGTTTACAGGTGCAGAAGTTTCACTGAAAGCTACAGAAATTGCATGTTTGCAGTGATTTTGATTACATATAGAATGAACAATGATGAACGTTTATTATTTTTGTTAGTTTCAAGTTATTTTAGAGAAAATTGTGGGTTATTTTTCCGTATAAGCATACCAACTAATTTGTCCATGTCAGTACGCCTTTACTAACAGTTACAGAGTTAAAGGGTTAGTTCACCCAAAAATTAAAATTCTGTCATTAATTACTCACCCTCATGTTGTTTCACATACACATATAATTAGGTAGAGAAAAGTAATGTGTATTTGGCGTGCTGTCCAGGGGAGGGCTCCGTGCTCGGAAATTTGGCCCGAACCCAGAGTACTCCTTCCGGATGTGGTAATAATAGATAGAACTAGAAGTGAGGAGATGGGGCAGTGGAGGGATGCTAATAAACTGTCAACGAACAGAAGTAAGTCTGCAGTATATATATATATACACCTCTTTTTGTGGTTGATTAGCTGAATGCTTTCCACTGAATGCTAATTAGGTTAATAATCTGCACCTGCTCCTCCCGAATTTTGTTCATAAAACATTTCACACCTGTAAGACCTTTGTTCATCTTTGAAACAGAAATTAAGATATTTTTCATAAAATCTGATGGCTCAAGTGAGGCCTGCATTGCCAGCAAGACAATTAACACTTTCAACAGGAAAACAAGAATACTTTTTGTGCGCCAAAAAAACAAAATATGACAATATCTAGTAATGGGCGATTTCAAAACACTGCTTCATGAATCTTCGAAACTTTATGAATCTTTTGTTTCGAATCAGTGGTTCGGAGCGTGTATCAAACTGCCAAAGTCACGCCCCCTAGTGGTGAGCCATTGAAATTTCAAAACACTTATCACTTAATGAATCCTCGTTTACTGAAATCACGTGACTTTGGCGCTCCGATTTTTGGGTGAACTAACCCTTTAACTTGTTCGGTAGCTCACCTGGTACAGCATTGCACTTGCAATGCAGAGCACTCAGGTACGAGTCATATGAAGTACAATTTACAGTAAAAGAGCTCAAAGACTTCTAGAAACAAGTTACAATTAAAATTAAAATAACATAATATTGAACATGCTTTTGACGTCACTCACTTAACATTTCACTTTGAAAGCACTGAGAAACGTGCAAGAATCTACGTAATCATTTAGCAAAAAACATATTTCCAGTGAACCAGGGTTGTTTACTGTATGTATGTAAGCAACATTAAACCATGTTTTTACTGTTTACTCACCTGATGTTGAATGTCTCAATTCATTTCTTTCTTGCACTTCATCTCGCATCTGTTTTGCTCTTTCCTCTACTTTCATCCTTCTGTTTTTCACCTCTTGTAAATTCTGATTGTTTCTCTCAAAGCAGCTTCCTTTGTTTCCTGCGCCCATCTTATCAATCTTTTCCAACAGCTCAGTCACTTGATTATTATCATCTTTGTTCTTGTTATTGAAGACATGATATCTGTTCCCACATTTGTCTATTATCGACTGAAGAGCTTCTCCTTCACTCTCAATGAACAGCTCAATGCTTGTGTCTCTCAACCAGTCACCAAAGGTAAAGAGAACAAAGATATGATCCCAGACATCTGCACCAATAAAGGCAACATGTTCCTCCACTGCCCTTCTGTACACTTCAGTGAAAGAAACATCCGTTCGTATGACCAGGAGAAAGACGTGAGGTCCTGGAGGACAGTGAGATGGACTCAACACAACCTCATCTTTATAGAGTCTAGGGGTGTATTTTTGAGTGGTAATTTCTTCTTCGGCCTGGAGTATCAACCACAGTGATGTGTCTTCCTGAAACATCTCCTTCTTGAATCACAGATATAAGTGATCTTTTGCAGTCAAAAGCAGATTTGCCTAGGATGGTGTTTCCTGTTGAACTCTTCCCAGATCCATTATAACCCAGCAGCACCATCCTCAGCTCTGAGAGTGGATGTTCATCTCCTGCTGGTCACATGCAGACATAAATGTTTAGAATTCTAAGTCAGCATTCTGTTACTGTTTGTGCTCAGTTTTAAAAACAATACAATACTTTTTTTTTTTTTTTTTTAAAGCACAAATTCATGCTAAAAACTACTTTTGAATCAAAAGCATTCCAGAGTAAAGGGGGGACTCACATTGTCAAAGCCAAGATTTTAAATGTTTTACAATTTCTCTCATTATTTTAATATAAGGGGTCTCCCCCTTACAGAATAACAACAAATAAAGCTCACCAGTTGTTCTTGTCTTTTCTTTCAGTTGTTGATTTTTCATTCTTCTCTCCACTGCTTTCTTTTCCTGTTCTCTCCTCTTCTCCTCCACATCTTGCAAAATCTCTCTGTTTATTTCATAATAACCACCTCTGTTTCCTTCCACTGTATCCTGTATTTTCTTAAGCAGTTCTGTGACCTGAGATCCATCACCCCAGTTTTTAGTATTAAGAACATGATACCTGTTCCCACATTTCTCAATGAGCCACTGGAGGGTTTCATTCTCCAACAGTTGATTTGTTATACCTCCGGGCTGATCTTCACTGGTGAACAACACTATTGTGTGCCTCCATACTTCCTCACCCAAGCATCTAATATTATCACACAGAACATCTTTTTCATTTCGTTTAAACGGTGTGTCCACATTTAAAATCAGAAGCAGGACATGAGGTCCCAGAGGACATTTAGTCACACTCAGGACAATTTCCTGTTTGTACAGTTCTGGATTTTCTTCAAAGGGTAAATTTCCCACCAGCCTGGAG